>UCQR01000022.1:0-20738 GCA_900474235.1 Cecidostiba semifascia
ACACACACACACACACACACACACATCACGCGCTAATTCTTCTTTTCACATCTATAATAAACTAAAAACGTTATTTTTAGTGCACTGCTTGCTGATTGTAAAATATTAGAATTTTTTAAGGTACCTCTATACCATTTGCTTTTTATGCATTTTATTTTATTTGTAAACATATGTTGTAGTATATTTATTAAGGCATGATAGACGTCATACGATTGAGCTTCATACTAAGATAAGTTATCATTGTGTTTGATACTCTCAACTTTGTACTTACGAATTAAGACTGCTGAATCATAATAAAAATTCGTTAGTCAATTATCTTATTGTTAGTGGGTGTGTACAGGTTCAAGTTCCGCAATTATTTTAAGATCCAGATTATTTGGTAAGAATTGTCATATTGCATGTATATGAAGATATAAATGAATCATTATAGAATGAACAAAAGTAAATCGTAAGTTGTATAGACGAGTGAAAAAGATATAGTGTGTCAGATGAGTCTATGTAATGCAAACAATAAATTTTGGGCGTGAAATTCAAGTACGTCTTAGAATGTTTCCTTTCTCGTTATCTAAAAATCATTTTAAAAAAATGTCGCTGTTTAAACAATGAGCACAGACCTAGTTTGGAATTCATCAAAACTAGGTTACGAAGATAAATTTTTATATCATTTTTGGCGAGTGCGATAAAAGTCTTTTTTTTGTGTAGCCAGCACTTGATGCGATGAGCTTGAAAATAATTATTAATTGATTTGTCAACCAATAAGATATATTTCGCATACGATTAGTGGTATGAGATGGTTTTTTTGCCAAATAAATATAGACAAACATTGCGTATGAGCGCGCTGTCTTACGTCATTTTAGTAGAGCAAAAGTGTGCACAGCTGCTTTTGAGTATGTATATGTCGAGTCTGACCGTAGGGATCAGCACAGGCAAAAATGCCTGCAGAAGTATACGGTCAGATGATTAATATTCCGTCTCGATCTAGCGCGGTTTCGAGCATCTTGGGGGGACAAAAAAGAGTTGCGCGTGCGCACAACGCGTTTAATTCGGCGGTTGCCTACCTAAGTACTCTCCCAGTGAAAAAAGAATAATAAGTAATAATAAGTAGCTATTATAGTAAAAAGCGAAAGATTCGTCGCGGGTGTGTCGGCTGGCTCGACCAATAAGAGCGTGCCGCAGGGGCTCGCCGACCAATGCCGGAGTTGCCCGCGGCGGTGGCTGACGTAACCTATAACTTTGCCGCTGCTCTGCTCCTCGTCGACGGCCCCTCGGGATATAAGACGGGCTTCCCCTCTCCGCGCCCGATCAGTGTGACGGTAGACAACGCGCAGCGCTTCTGATAGTCGCCAGAGACGGATAAGCTTCGATTGTTTTTTCTCTCAACGTGTCGCCCCGCCGCCGCTGCCGTTAAGCAATTAACATCAGCTTGTTCAGCTTGTTATTTTCGTGTGGCGCTTAGCAGGTGGGTTTTCCCTTATTTTTTATTTCTTTTTCTTTTATACTTATATTCTCAGAGAATATAATGTTTCTAATCATATGCGAAAAATAATTCTGCGAATCTTCCACATATAACACGATATCAAATCGCGTTGCGTAAAAATTTCAACCAATACTTATCAAATTGTGCAATTAAAATCTTGACTTGGTTTAAATTTTCATGCATGAAGGCTTACATTGATAATTGAAATGCTGAGAAACGAGGAAAATTTTCCTTTTCTTTTTGTAAAATCGTCTAGTTGTTGCGTGTGGAAGTGTCGCAGGTGTCTGATTACAATAAGAGGGCGATTTGAAAAGTGTATCGTGGGTGGCAGCCGTGGCTTCGAACGACAGAGTGTGTGACTTGCAAGTCGGAGATTCAAGGTTCGCGGCAGAATTTCGCCACTTTCGGGAATAATAAAAACCGTAACATAGTATAAAAAGAAGTAGTAATTTCAATTGTGTTCCTCTGTGGATAGACATAATTTGGCCAAACAAAATAGCCACTTCATCGATTACTTGGCAATTTTATTTAGGGGTGTATTCCGTTTTGTCTCGAGAGTCCCGAGACATTACGAAATGTTCCGAAATGAATAACAGAGAATTGATGTAGAAACATTATAGAATCTAAATTTGATGTAGAATTTAATAGAATTCGTAAAAATTTGGCTTTAGCAAACGTAATGATTTATTAGTATGGATGAGTTGAAAGTGTCTGGAGTGACCTTGAAAGTATAGTCGGGTCACTCGGGGATCCAAGCGTCGCGGTTCAAACGTGTGCGTAAATCAAAATTATGGTTAGGTTATACTCTGCACATTTTTTAATGACGATTGTTAATTGTCAACATAAAAGCAACAAATTTAAATTTTAAATCGTTCTAATATACCAGTTTTTGATTTTTCATTTCGGAACGTTCCGAAATGTCTCGAGACTCCCGAAACAAAACGAAATACACCCTATTTTGCCAACGAAAGGGCAAGTGTTTGCGAATTCCATATGTTATATATATATATTTAAATCCCAGTTATATTACGTTATGTCTAGCTGTATTAGAGTTTTCCGTGCTCGGAGGCCAGCGAACTCATCGACCACGGATGGCGCGTGTATGGTCACCGATGACCAAGTTCAGGTATAGTACGCTCCTTAGCTCTTTTTGTGTGCATATGAATGTGCATATATCGAATATGGATGGATTTTTTTTTTTTGACATCTACAATTCTAGTTTTCACGCCGCTTGGGCATCAAGAGCTATAGGGAGCGCGCTAGCTGGACTTCGTTATCGCCTGCATGGCATAACACACCTGTTGGACACGTGTACTAAAAAAAAGGAAACTTAGATTCTAGGATCAACTTAATTAAGATCACCTTATCTGAAATTTGTTGCATTTCCAAAATACTTTTTATGTACTCATAAAAATATTGTTAAATCTGTTATTTTTGATTTAAAAATACAATGAAATTTAGTTTTGGAAAGTTTTGAAACCAAAAATCTTAAATTAAATTCAGATTTCCTTTTTGTAGTGTGATCCATGGTCACAAACATTTAGAACAATACCTATAAAGCCGATTTTTGCAACTTAGAGTGCACATACTCGTACTTGCCAGATCCCAATCATCGACTTGCTAGAAGAAGTATAATAAACGCAAGTACCCACAATATTGTCCCAACCTAATGTCGAGCGCCCGTATAGTCGCTCAATCTTCGATTAAAACCGTTCACTACAAGTAGACAACTGGAATGATGTAAAAGGAGCAAAGTTCGGTGTGCGCGCCAAGGAAGAAAGTGAGTCTGTCCTTCCGGCATGTGTCCCTTCAGGGTCGCCCCCTCCAACTCGAGTATCCTCCTCGCTCAACGCCACTCCACTCAGCTGCTGCATCAGATACAGCGTGGTCCGTCACAGTCCAGCTGGGTAGACGGGAAAAAAAAGAGCTGAAAGAGAAGGTAGACACCGCGCGGCGGCAGCAGCAGTGACAGTGGTAGCCTGGTAGCAGTAGCAGCAGCAGTAGCAGCAGTAGGCGACTAGTCGTCGCGTGCGTCCCCCACCCGCGCGAGGCTGTAGCCGCGGGTCCGCGACTCGCTGAGGTGAGGCTCGCGTCGCTCGCGTTTTGGCCGGCGCTGGCAGTCCGGTTGTGCGAGCCTCGCTGCCAGGCTGCTGGGGAGTTGTCACCAGAGCCAACCGACCCCCTCCCCCCCAAACAACACGTTGCAACCACCCCCGTCGACTAGTCTCGCTTCGCAGGTACTGTACACGCATTAACGCAAATTCGCTTATACTTAGCTCGATCAATCGCGCCTGATAAATATCATATGTTCAAATATATAATCGTCAACTAACTCGGACGTGTGGAAAATTACACGCATGTATTGACATGGCATTCCGATATTCGAATTATTGAAACTATATCCTATACGTACAGTTTGCGCGTACCTACTTGTTGAGCGTTCCGCGAGCATCGTATACAATAATAAGTACATATAATATGCCGAGAGTAGACTCGCGCGCGCTTATTATATAGATTACGCGCAGCCGCACCTGATGTAGGTATACACCTATAATATGATGAGTACTCGTATGTGTGCGCGCACGCCAACGCTTATTCATCACCTTGCTCTTTTTCCGCACTTAAATCTACGGCAGCGACTAATTCGACAAATCTCCTCGATTTTTCGCTCCGACGCGCGCGCGCGCTCCCGTTTCCAGACTCGAAAAAGAAAAACAAAGCCGTCTGAATTTTGTTTTATATACGTATACGTGAAATCCCCTGTCGCACCTTCTTCCGGTCCCTACACCGATGATGTCACTTCTTATATCGTCACTCTATATAATCGCGTATTCTATCGTAGCGCTGGCTTTTTTTTTTAACAATTTTTCTAATCTGGATTCCGACGGCTCAGGATATAATGTAGCAAACGCCGCGTAATTACATACGTATATTGCGCGTCTGTCTAAAGTATACTTGTATACGCGAAAAATACGTAAAATGGCAAATGGAACACTGCGCAATAACGATCTACAAGTATACTTGTCGCTGGTACAGCAGAAAAAGCCCGGTATACAGATCGCTCTCTTTCTCTCTATACATTGTCTTGAAAATCCGCTGTCCTAGAGAGTGAGATAGAGTTAGTATATTAGCTCGAGACAAAGGAAATAAGGCACGCAAAAAACTGGGCGAAAACGTGCACGCGATACACGCCGATTCTAACCTAGAAGCCTTTTTTTTAGCCGAATAATCGCGAAGAAAATTTGACGATTTATTGTGCTCTTGTATATTTTCGGGCTTCGTCGCAAGTAAAAGAATCTCTAATCTATCCTTGTAAAGCCTCGATTGCTTATCTCGCGATTGCAACTCTCCGTATTACCTACTCTATACGTGGTAATTAACCAAATATTTGCAGGCGCGCTCGTAAGATAGCTTAGGTATATCAGTTTGATGCTCTGACAGATTTTTTTTTTAGCGTAACGAAAACACTTTTTGTTGAAAAAGTCGCTCATCTCGTTTAACGAAATCGGATCGTTTGTTCTCATCATATATATGCCACTAACGAGAAATTGAGTATATAGATCTGCATACACGCGCGCTTGTCTGATCTAACACGGCTCTGATCTACTGAAAAGTAACGGATCCGTCTGATCCACCTCCCCGTCATTCTACTGATATTCGAGCTGAGCAACGACCATAATCATGAGGTATACAAGAATTTGGAATTGACGTATAAAAAGAGTAATGGGAGCTGTGCGTGTTTTGTCGCGAGGTCAAGTACCGATCTCACCTCTGGCCTCCGTAATCGACTTCAGTGCAGCAGCGCAGTCGATGAATTAAAACGTTCGCGCCTCTCATCGTCGTCACGATTCAAAAGGTTGCCGAGTTGCATAACGATCTAGAGTCTCAGACAAAAGGATCAACGAACGAGTTACTGCTGTTGCTGCTACTGCGGCAACCGTGAAATGCAAAGAGCGTCGCGTCAAGGTCGACACTATAATACCTGTATATCTGTATGTATATGACGGCATGTGAGGACAGGAAGGCGCGACCGCCGCGTGGAAACTCCGCCAAGGATCAGCTGCAGTATGTATTAACTGCCGTAGGATGCTTACAACCGATATATAGCTTCTCTCCTATAGCTCGGCTTATTTATTGCGCTTCGAGAGTAAAAAACGCGCTTTGATACCGATCGGAAACACAATCGTGCTGCCTTCTCTTGCGTATATATATTCAATGAAAAAAAAAAAAAAAATTAACTTCTTACGGCATCGTTTCGTTATTATGATGAGCGTTTTTATTAAAGAGCGGCTTTTATTTTTGCCTATTAGCAGTAATTATATAGCTATATATGCTGCGTGTGATGTTTACACAGTTCTTATCGGTTTTTGGAAATTTCTGTGTTTTGTGAGCCCGATTGCGCAGTATAATACATCAGTAGTTTACGATGATATTGGAATTTTTTTTCGAGTCATATCCTTGAAATAAATGTAACACGACGAATAATATACATTTAACGTTTATGGAAAATTCGTGTCGATTATACCGACAGATAAGGCATATCTTTTTGAGTTCGGTCGCTACACTCGGATTCCACTCGAAGACTATACTGACTTTACTTATTTTACAAACTTTTTTTTTTATTGTAGTAGAGTACCTATATAGATATACATGTAGAGAAAGAGAGAACAATATTGCCTGGACTGTATCACTGGAACGGACAACGTGTATTGTCAGCTCACGTTAGGACAGTGAACGCTACAGATAAGAGGGAAAAACTGTTGCGCACATATTTGTCGAATCATCATCATCAGGTGGCTTCGTGCATATCGTCGTATAAAGTCACACACTGCTTATCAGCTAAACTTTGCCGCAATCGTTGCGCGGAAAATCCAACGGTTGATTCGCTCGATTCGCCACTCATTATATTGTTCTGCAATAATAAGCGCTCGAGAGAACTATATAAATATAATATTATAATGCTTGAATTTCGCTTTTACCGCAACAAGTGTCATTGAAACAATTGAGAGTTCTGTTTCCTTGAGCAGTATATAGTCTCAATCTCTGTGTGTGCGTGAAAGTCGCCAGTCCGCCAGAAAAACTCTTCACCTTCTGTGCAGACTGCTCCGTTTTCTCGCACGCACGCACGCGCTATTTGACGATGAACAAAAAAAAAAAAACAGAATTGAAAAAAAATAATATAAAAGGAGAATACATCAGTATACACGAACTGTGTTCGCTTTTCTGTTGCAGGGAAGATGCGGCCTTACTGCTGGAGCTGAGACCGTCGCGTAGGCTTCGCAAAACCGAGGGCCCGCACCCGAAGCCGCTGACCAACAAGTAAGGATCTTGTGTCTCGCGACTGCGTCCTCTCTCTTTCTCTTTCGGTTCTTTTTTTTTTTACTCTGCTTCTCTCTCGTCATCATCCACCGAAGCAAAAGCCCACCTTTTCCGCCTGCGTATATGTAATACAAGTATACAAACATACCGACCACGATCACGAGATTGAGAGTAAGGGAGAGAGAGAGAGAGAGAGAGGGAGAGAGAGAAAACAACCCATATATTAGAGTATATATGACCAAAGCTTAGAGAGAGAGAGAGAAAAAAAAGAGAGCTATAGCTGCACTCGGAGCCAAAGAGTGAGAGAGAGAGAAAGAAGGACGGCAAAGCGTCGAGCGGTGCGAATATAAGAGAATAATAGGAGGAGGAGGATATAGAAAGGAAGGAAGGAGAGTCGCGTGCTTGGGCTCTAGTTGCTCGAGTGATATAATATATACACGAAAAAGTTAGAAAAGATTAATTTGGACGAGAATGATGGCGGCACTACTGTCGAGGAAGATGCCGGTGTTGCTATTACTGCTGACGCTGAGCTGCTGCCAAAGCTTCGTCGCTTGCCTGGAGCAGACTGCGACCGGAGCCAGCCAGAAACCCCCTCCATGTCCGAGGTGAGTGCACCTTTACGCATCTGCGTATATATTATACATATACTTATTATATCTCATGACGTGTGTACTATAACATGTACCTTGTAACCTACTGTAATAATATACCTAATAAGCTTTCTTTTTTGCTTGATATGCGCATCAGCATATAGCTTTTGCTTGTTCGTAATTATACTATATATGATGTATTATGTACTATACAAGATCTTCATTCTGACAGATAAGAAAATAGCCTACTACACACGATTAATCCGTTAAAATTAAAATTAAACCAAGTGATGCACAATTGTATACACAGGCATCCTTCTTTCTCTCTTCTTTCGCTACTATACGCATGCAAAACAGCTACTATATACTTTCGCGCGTCCATTCATTTTTTTTTCTTACAACTATAGTGCTACTTTACTTATATAACTAATATAGGCGCATCGTTTTGTCATTTTCGATCGATCGAATTCAAAAGCCACGATGAGAACGCGACGAATGTTTGGTCCCGATCGATCGAAATAGAACCTCTCGGGAGAATTTTCCGTTCCTTTGCTTTTTCACTCGGCCCACAGAAGATGTATACGTAAATTTCCATCTATACGTATCTTTCGATGCTCTCTGAAAAATAGATGTGTGTGTATATATAGGAAGTGCCGCGTGGGAGCGAAGGTAATATCTATACGCGAGCGCTAGAAAAAGACAAACAAATAAAAAAAAAAACAAAAATTGCGAAAATGACACTGTCTCTATTTTTGCTGCCGTAGCGTCAATGGGCGTAGGCATCAACGAGACGCGCGCGTGACATGCCTCCTGGCACGTGGCCCGCCACGTTATAGCTCTCTCGACTCTCGCGCCTTTTTTTCATACATCTTTCTCTCTCTCTCTCTCTTCTCTCCGTATTATTGCCTATACGCATTATTATTATTATTATTGTTATACACGCTGGCCTCGTTTTTCTTCTCCGCGCTGCAGCGCTCTTTTCTTTTCTGCGGCTTTTTTTTGCAAACAGCTTGGATTACGCAACCAAGTGCTGTTACAGCGCACCTACGCTCTAGCGCGCGCTGTTTCCGTATTATTGTCTCTTTGGGCCGCGTGATATGCTCGTTTTAACCAACTGCTCGTCGCGCGGTGTGAACTTTGATTTTTTTTTTTTCAAAAGGGAATCATATAATATACTCACGCCTACTGTCTTAATTATTGCACTTGGGAATTATACGTGCAATGAAGCGAGATACAGCTCTTTGTCGCTCAGCTGCCTTCTCTCTCTCTCTCTCTCTCTCTCTCTCTCTCTCTCGGCGCATATTAGCAAGACTTACGGAAAACGGTCGAGAGGCGCAAGGTCGCCGAGAAACAGCAGCAGAAATTATTGCCTTCGGCGTACAATATCTCTCTTGTTAAGATTCGCCACGAGAAAGAGAGAGAGAGAGAGAGAGAGAGAGAGAGAGACAACTTTTCCCCTTCGAATTAAGCTGCTGCCAAATTCGCGCTCACTTTATATACTTCTGACCGTTTAAAATTGAGAGGAATGTTCATATTTACTCTTGTGCAATCTATAGCAGCAGCAGCTCCTACTGCTGGTGCTGGATGGCTTTTTTTCGATAATTCATCAGATATCCGGCGTAACAGCGCACAAAACACAGTTCGTATAGATGTAATTTCATTATATAATAAATATAGGCAAATAAAAGTCGGAGAGTATATAGCTCTCGCTCAAATGATCTTTCACTCCAATGATCATGCAAATCCGACCAGTTCACAGTTTATTGAGGCTGTGTTTCCATATATTTATGCATCGCGCGGCGGCGTATTAAAACTTGTTTTATCGCATCACACACATATATGTATATTTTGACCAAAGAAAAAGCCGTTTCAGCTATTTAATTCGCACATATATGCATCGCGCAATAATTCGAAATGTCAATAGACATCGTAATTCGTTAAAATTCAGAAAATTGAAAATTCTAGCAACGCATATATAGGTATACACAGGTGCTTATACTACTATTACGCAATTGGAATTCGTCAAACTGTATAGCTTCATTGAAATAAGAGAGAGCAACATTGTTGTGACCGGTATATAATACACTCGCGCACTACTGGCTGATGCATCAGCGACTACTTCTTCATTAAGAATTTATTTCGAGCGCGAAGAGTATACACACAAGCTGCTACTTGTATTAGGTGTATTTTCGAGTTGAGAAAATATTTTTTTTCCTATAATGACGCTGTATAGGTTTGTTCCTTGTATCCAAATTGCAGCAACAGCAGTAGCGGCGACAGCAGCGTATAGCGACCTTGACCCTGCGAGAGCAGAGCGAGCGGCGACCTTGGCACTATAGCTGCACGCGATTCAGCACAGTTCTCAGTACTCAGTACTTTTTTTTACAATAATAGTTCGTACACAAGTTATTGCTGTATAATTATGGGTCTCGAGTAAATTGAGCGAATATATTTTAATAAAGTATATTATACGCGATAACGCGATGCATCAGTATAGCGCGAGGAGATTGAGAGTTGCGGTGAAAGAGCTAGCTCGGAGACGGAACGTAAATGAACGTGTTCCGCAAGTAGAATGAACGTGACCTTAAGCGCGCGCTAGGGACCATTTCCGTTCAAGTACAGCATATATCCACGAAGGAGATTAGAGCTAATCTTTCGTTTCGTTGCTTGGATTCCCCGGCGGTCGAGCATCTACTGCTGACAACGAGAGTCGCATACATATCTATTTGCGTAGCGCTGTATACTGTAGTAGTATTATAACTGTCAAAATGAAGATTGATTATCCGCGAAATTTCTATTTTCAAAACTAATGATGCGCGTGCGCATGCGCGAGACTGTGTGTGTGTTTGTGTGTAATAGAATAGAATATTCGAATAGACTAGAATATAATAAACTAATGAATTGAACAGTGAGGTCTACTGCCACGGCGAGTTGCTACACACGATCCAGATGGCCTCGATCTACACGGATTCGAAGACGTTCGTCGACATGAAGATGCGGCAGCCAACGGAAGCGACACTGGGTCTATTCCGCGATCTGATGAACCGAACGGCCGGAGCACCAACGCGCTCGCAGATCGAAAAGTTCGTGAACGAGACCTTCGAGCCGGCGGGCTCCGAGTTCACGGACTTTGACCCCAAGGACTGGGTGGCCCAGCCCAAGTTCCTCAAAAAGGTCGTCGACCCGGAGCTACGCAAATTCGGCCAGGATCTGAACCACATCTGGAAATTGCTCGGTCGCAAGATGAAGGACGACGTGCGGCTCAACAGCGAGCTCTACTCGATAATCTATGTGGAGAATCCGGTGATCGTACCGGGTGGCCGGTTCCGCGAGTTCTACTACTGGGACTCTTACTGGATCGTCAAGGGTCTGCTGCACTCGGAGATGCACGCCACGGTGCGCGGTATGCTCAGTAACTTTGTCTCGATCGTCGATCGCTATGGTTTCATCCCGAACGGTGGCCGGATTTACTACACGATGCGCTCACAGCCACCCATGCTGGTGCCCATGGTTGAAGAGTATCTCAAACACACCAACGACTACGCCTGGCTCGAGCAGAATCTCTGGCTTCTCGAGAAGGAGTTTGACTTTTGGATGACCAAGCGGACCGTCGAGGTCGAGAGGGACGGCACGACCTACACCCTGGCCCGATACTACGAGGAGTCCTCCGGTCCACGCCCCGAGTCATACAGGTAGGCTACACACATTTACGCGTAATTATCATTTTCTGTATATATTCACAAACGTGCATTTTGTGGTACACAGAGAGGACTACCTCACGAGCCAGAGCTTCCGGACCAACGAGGAGAAGGAAAACTACTGGGCCGAGCTCAAGACCGCCGCCGAGACTGGCTGGGACTTTTCCAGTAGATGGTTCATCCTCGACGGTACGAACAAGGGCAATCTGACCAACCTCAAGACGCGCTCCATCATACCCGTCGACCTCAACGCTCTGATCTACCGCAACGCTGTCCTGCTGGCCCAGTACAATCGGCGCTTCGGCAACATCAGCAACGCCGAGCGTTACGAGCGTCGGGCCCTCGAGTGGCAGAAAGCCGTCACCGCGGTGCTCTGGCACGACGAGGTCGGTGCCTGGCTCGACTACGACATCCTCAACGACATCAAGCGCGACTACTTCTACCCGACCAACATCCTGCCGCTCTGGACCGGCTGCTACGACGTATCGCGTCGCGAGGAGCATGTCTCCAAGGCTCTCAAGTATCTCGAGAAGAGCCAGATCATGATGAACCTCGGCGGTATACCCACGACTCTCGAGCACTCGGGAGAGCAGTGGGACTACCCGAACGCGTGGCCACCTCTACAGTACTTTGTCATCATGTCGCTCGACAACACCAACGACCCCTGGGCACAGAGGCTCGCCTACGAGATGAGCCAGCGCTGGGTACGCAGCAACTACAAGGCCTTCAACGAGACCAACAGCATGTTTGAAAAGGTATTTGTAAAATTTCTTCGTTTTTCGATCAACGCTTACGATTATTGTCTCTCTCGTTTCAGTACGACGCCACGGTATCGGGAGGCTATGGAGGCGGCGGCGAGTACGAAGTGCAGCTGGGCTTCGGCTGGTCGAACGGACTAATTCTCGACTTGCTGGACAAGTACGCTGACCGACTGACCGCTGAGAATCACTTTGTCCATTCTGAAGCGACGACGCACAGCATGGCCAGCCCCCAAGTCGCCGGTGTTTCGACGGCCGGCCAAGTCATGACCGGCATCCTCGCTCTCATCATTTCCTTGGCCGCGGGATTCATCGGGTGAGGTGAGTATCGTTACATTTTCGATTCACTCTTATGCTCATGATGATCTTACCAACGCTCTTGTCCTTCTGCTTTCTGTTACAGATATCGGACCGAATAGATCAGGCGCGCAACCGTTATTCTTAGTGTCGCGCCAACGCCGCAACTATGGACAATTCTCAGTTTTCAAGCATTTGCGGTCGCTCGCTTTAGGCAATGTCCCTTTAAAAGTACATCGCAGGTCGATGTCTCTTATTTTTTAAACAAGCATTCCCCTGCAATTTCACGAGAAAAGAAAGTATATACATATAAATATATTCTATGTCCGTCGAGTGAGGCAGGTCCGTAACTCAATTTCGTATAGTATTATTAGGCTAGACAGACGACGAAGAGAAAGAAAGAAAGAGAGAGAGAGGTAAGGGGAGTCGAGTTTCTCAGCGCGTTCTAGCACACAAAGTAAAAGCGTATACGAGTTAACGAACTATACAGCTGAGAACGGCAAGAATGCAAATCTCAATCAGTAATGAAACTGACTTGTTTTGCATACATTTCATACACGTGTAAAAAAGAAGAATATGACGTCACACTCGCGCACGGTCGTATATATAATAATTACCTATATAGTGTGTGTGTGTATGTGTGTGCAGGTCAGGTGCGTAGATTTATCTAGTCAGATGGACGAGTGGCGTGCAAACGGATTATTATTATTATTGTTTGTCTTTATCGTTTCTCTTTTTTTTCCTTTGATAATATTCAATAACATGTAGCGTCTCAATGTCGGCGAATTGCCAAATTTTTAGTGTATCGGCATGATAAGACGCAGCTTCGAAACGCCAAAGAGGCCCGTTGCAGTGTTTGCACCGGCAGCATCGGAAGGAAAACATATAACTCTATACGCACCAAAATTTATTTTATTTGCTAGACTTTTCCCGGTGAAATTATATATAGCTTAACTTTTTCAACTTTATGCGGTGTAAGAGGGTGCTTTAAGAACTCGTGTCGATCAATTCGAAAGCACGAGCCTTTTCACTGTTTGCAAATTCTTTATTTATTTATTTTTTTGTTTTTTTGTTTTTTTTTTATATATAAATACAGTAAACTACGTTTCTAATCTTATTGCGATACCGCTTGTGCGCTATAGTAATAGTAAGCAAGTCAGCAACTATCCTTTTTATACTTGTTATACGAACTAGCAGTTAGAACGCGTTAGAATGTAGTAAAATGTTTGCTTTTATTAAACGCATTGTGATACTCAATGGGCTCGCGCGGGCTGAGAAATCATCGATCATAAGTATTTTACTTTTTGCGCTAAATGTAGATATATAAATAAATTTATCAACCGCCTTGCCAGATGCGGGCGCAAACGCGTCAAGTCGTTATATAGTTACAGTCGCGTGTAAATAATCGAGTGTATTTTATACGAAACATCGGTCTCTGTAGACTCTATTGAGAAAAGCCGAGGAAACATACTAAAACATTACTGTTTACTATACGATGTTTTACTCTAAATACGATGAAAAGTAGGTATGGACTTTCATCATATGGATTGAACCAGTGATTCTAGTTTACCATTTATATTGTAGCGATAATACCGTCAACTACAGCTCCTTATATTTTTTATAATATATAAATATAAATATAGCTACCATGCGTATTTAATTATGTACGAGTGCGCGCGACTCGTATTCAAATCAACGGCCTAATGAGAGTAGAGTATTTTAATTTATTTCTCTTATGATCTATTTGATCTATTTGGCAAAGTGTATCCAAGTTGCAACATGTCGTATGAAGGATAAAACGAATATATAAAGACATTGTGATAACACCCAGTTCACAGGTGCTGAATGAAGTGTGGAGTTGCGATTTTGATATATATGCATGCTTTATTTTGATTATGTCTTCCTCTGTCTTTGAATCCTTGTCCTTTTCGTCCGAGCTCCTATACAGATGCATGCGAAAAGTGTCCCCCTTTTATGTAATATCCAGTTATACGTGTATTTGAAATAAGTAACATCAGCTGCACAGAGGGACCGAAAGAAAGAACAAAAAGATAATCTCGAGCAAGATACTTGTACGACAACCAAAGTGACTGTCATCTTTCTTCAAGGCGTTCCTCTGATGTAATCTAGTGTAACGATTCAAACCAGCATGCCAGAATAATACTAGATTTAATTTATATTTATATTTATTATACATCTTGATATCGATATACACTCTTACTACCTCGGTTCTTCAACATATCCCGAGTGCGTTTTTCTTTTTACCTCTGACTGTTCTAAAAATTCCCTACTCTTATTTTGCTTGCGGTAATAATATCAGCAATACTATTAGTTTTTATTAATAATTATTAATAACAGCATCGACAACAACTACAACAACAAAAACAGAAACAACAACAACAACAATAAAATTAATAAAGTTCATTCCTAAAAATCCTTATTCTTTATTTCCTTGTTGTGCATGTACTTGATATGAAAAATGAATAACAGTGTTAAAAGGGTGATATTTAAATAAAAAATATTCTTAAAATTACGCGAACGATTGTGTTTTGATCCTCTATGAAATATTTTGTGACAAAAGAAATAAGCTTGAAACCATAAAAGTTGAATTAAAATAATCGCCAGTTATAACACTGTTTTCCTTTCTGTTTAATTCTCGATTTTCTTGATTACTTTGATCGAAATTTACTAAATACGATTTTCTCACTCTTTCCAATTATAAAAATCATCACGACTGCAAGTTGTACTCGTATGACAATTCAAGATAGAGTTGCAAGCCAAAAGATGCCACAAGACAGTTGTGTGATTTAAGGATAATGAAAAAAAGTATTTTCTGCAGTGTCGATGAATATTTATTTAGAAAAATAACGGTAGATAATTGGAATAATGTTAATCAGAATTACAAATCTTGGGGATTGACAGCAGCTGATTGGATTCTGCAACCTGTTTGACAGTTATTGAAAGCATTGAAATTTGAATGCTAATCTCGGTCTCGATTAGTTTGAAGTATATAATAAGCTGATTATCTACATACATACATACATATATATTCTCATACGAGGGTCAAAGTTCGCTTTGTCAGTATTTTCGAAGAAAGTCGATATAGGTGAAAATGCATAACATAGAAAAGAAGCCTAATGGTCGTGTCGCGTAAGTAAGTATCAATCCAGCTATAACATACTAGGAGCTGCGTGAGTAGATCATCAGCATCAGCGCGTGGATTGCATCGCGTGAGAAACGGCGCGACTTTTGAAGGTCGCTTTTGATTGCTCTCTCGCGGCCTATAGGTACAACTTGTATTCCGGCTACTCGCTCTCTCGGCGTATAGGTACATACATAAAACGCAGTCGTCTCTCGCACTCGGCGTTGATCGTCAAATATACCTACACATACGTATATAATATTATACAAGTTGTCCTGAATCACCGAAAGCTCACCGGCACTTGTACATATGACATCATAGCGATAGCTGGTGATCTCGAAAACAACAAGGCAATAATAACGTGCATCACGGATCGTACTGTATGTACTAATATCCTTTATTATATACAGATATACACACACACACAGCAAGCCATAGCCGCGCGTAAATTACGTCATTTCGTCACTCGCTGCCGCGCCGTCGCGCTGAAACATTGTACTCGTTTCTCAAGCTTTTACTTACACTAGCTTGCGTAGGTGTATATACACACGCGTGTAATATACTCGATATACTTTATAGTTCCCGTTTATCGTTTGATGCATGCGAGAGACGACTGCCCGAAGCGAGTACAGTCGTTAAAATCTGATAATTGCACTGGTCTCATCGTCGGCAAGTAAAGCTACTGCTGTTGCTGTCATGCAGCCTTATATACTTGATTAAATCGCCAAGGCCGCGAGGGAGTGAAAGAGAGATATATACTGCTGCAAAACCAAAGACTCGAGAGCATACATATACACACATGAGTTATACACACCCTGCTTGAGCGCATGCATTATGGAATTATATTATAGCAGTGTATCAATGTGAAAAAGAATATAGAAAATGTCATAACATCGACTTGCCTAAATTACGTGTATGAGCTTTTGTATAGCTATATAACATATTATATATTACAAACTGCAGTACAGTACTGCTCTCCAAGGACTCTCTCATCTTTGTATGATTTTATAATACACTCGTGGTATATATAGAGAGCACAGCGCACTTCCGCTAGAAAATTCAAAGTGTGGCGTTGTGCAATACGAACGGCCAGCTCGTATAGCGCACGATTATTATAGGGCGTACGTTATACGTTTGCCTCTGATGCGTCATTATCGCGCGCGGAAGATTCCCCTCTCTGCGGTACTTGTATATTAGCGCGCGTCTACACACATAAATTGTAAATCCATCAGTAGGATATATAATTAATTAGCGAATGAAGCGCGCACATGCTTGAAAGCGATCGTCATATTTCTATAGATAATGTGGCGAAATTATAGCAAAGGCAGAGGCGCATTTTATTGACTGTATAATAATAACGCTGTTGTTCTTGTTGCAGGATGGTCATGTACAAGAGGCGGCACTACTACGTCCCGGGCCCGTCGACGATGCCGAACAATCGCAAATCGGCCGGAGTCGGTCCGGCTTCGGCACTCTATCGCAAACGTTTCGCCTACACCGAGCTCAAGGACATGAACAACGACGACTGACTAGCCGACGTCGGCGACGTGGACGACGACTTGGAGCCGCTCATCACCTAGCCAGCCAGTCATCGTCTGATGCAGTCTAGATATTATATGCTGGGCTGATTTTCTACTTTAACACACACACACACACACACACGTCTGCTGGACTGACGCAAACTCAACTCGGAAAGTTCTAGTATTATTTAGCCAATTTCAATTTGAATCGTGTCGATTGCGCGCGCAGAGCCGCCGCGGCGCGGACACTATATATTATTGTACATATACGTATATTTAACTCGAACGTGTGTTCGTAATTTTTTTTTTCTTCTTTCTGCCGCTTGTCCGCGGCATGTCTGTCCCCCCGCGCGCGCGCGCACGGCATACACCTGTATATATACGACACTATATAGGTACATATAGTAAGGGGTGTCGAGACTGCTTGTTTTTTTTCAATTTTCGCCTCGACCAGCTAGTTGCGATTTTTCTTAATACGCTGCGCGCATGACCAATCCTCCTTTCCATGACAGTATAGCTCAAAGTATTGTCGGATACTTTTTCAACTGGCTTGATCTGGTATATAGCAAGTAACGAAATCGCCGTCTCGATACCCCTTGCAAGCTCGTCGCGTTCACGAGTAGAAAAAACAAACGAGTGCCTTCGCTGCAGGTTTATAACTGATGCAGGGCTTAAAAGCTGATGCACTATACAGCTTTCGTCCTTATATAATTAAAATACATATATATATATATACACAGATAGATTTCAGAGGGGCTGTATACATATTCGACACCGCGCAATGCAGCGTCGAAAGATCCCCGCATGCCCACGATGATGATACGCGTAGCGACTGACTGAAATCATCGGGTAACACACGTAAGTAGATATGTACGAGTCCGCATCGACGAGACTCGGAATTTCCTTGTACGAATCGCTTGTCCTCGAGGAACAATGCCGAGAGCGACATCAGACTTTTTATCATATGTGTCTTTTTTTGAATCGAGCGACAGGCGATGTGGAAAGTTGCGTTCAATTATATAGTTAATATACATTATCATACCTATATGTATGTAGATTATAAGATTAAGATATGATATAGTTATACAAATTATGCAAATATAATATGACGATTGACGAATTCATTCGAAATCGATGTAGCTGCAATTCTGAGTGTAAATAGATATATATTATTATTTGTATACAAGAAAACGGAATCAAGCGATTAATCGAGTGTTTATTTATTTTCACACTCAACTGGATTCAGCACGCGATTAATCTCATGAGTTTTTTTCTTCTTTTTTTTGTATACGCGCACGCCTACGCGCACACACACACACACACACACACACACACACGAAAGGAAGCTAGTTAGCTGTAATAATATCGCAAGCTTCGCAAAATAGAGTTTTCCGAGTTTCAAAGGTTATAAATGGTGTGATTGAAACTTCGCGATCGAAACTCTATATTGCTCGTATTACACGGCAAATAGGATATATATGCTAAAAATATATAACGAATTTTAGATGAAACCATGTAAAAAGCAGATGATGGGTGATGTACACTATATACAAAACTGATGGAGAGAATGAATTTTTGATTTTTGAAAAGAAGACAAAAGGGCAGGCATATTTTTGTAAGAGTGCAGCTTTTCCTGACCACTCCTTCCTTTTGATTCTGCACAAACTTTGATAGATTTAGTATGAAAGTCGGGTAATCTGTAATTAATGAAATTAATAGATAAATCATTTGACTATGCATGTGATAATCTAAGTTACATGATCAATCACTTGATACTTTCAGTAGCATACAAATGGTATATGTACATATCTCTGATGCTTATTAACTTACGACGTTTTTCGGGGTTTTTCTCCTATTTCGCTTTTTAACGACCCCTTCAGGAATGAAAGAAAAAATTAAATTACACCTTCTCGTTAACAAAGTTACGACCTCGTCTTGTGCCATACGTTTGATTAATTACCTGTTCCGTAAGCATTATTATACAGCTGTTCAATCCAACACAATAACGGCGATGACCTGCGTGTATGAAATCATTTTTTCAAGCCATTTATATTTAATAATTAAGGATAATAATCGATGTGTAGTGGTTTTATCGTAATCTATTTTATATATTAAAACTAGTACGATTATGCAGTAGTCCTCTACACATGACCTACAATTAGAGCGGTCCATTTACAGATAAAGTTTTTATATTTCAAGCAATTTTTATCTCAAAACTGGACCTTGTACTTGTATGCATGAGTATGAGTTTAGCATCGTCTTAATGTGTATTATTCTGGAATATTTTTACCATCTATTTTAACAGGATAAACAGTTGAAGAATTTTGTTTTTGTTTTTTTTTGCGAATGTAGGTAACTTTGTTGACCGTTAAAACAATATTTATACCTTGTATGGTTAACTAAAAACAATGGTACGACAACGCACACTATCATCGTTTCTGTTTATATAAAAAACATTACTCTTGTTATGCGTCCGATAAATCATTGTCGATTATTAAAAACAATTTCAATAAAATTACGTGTAATTACTTTATAAGCTATTAGGAACTGTAGAATCACGTTGTTTATGATCTTTACGTTCTGCTCTAACAATTGCATACAACTGTTTTTTTTTACGTTACCCGTTATATTTTATTTATTGTCGTTAAAAATTTTATCTTCCACTTCAGTGTTTTAAATGTTCTTTATTTAGCACCAATTTGTTATTTTCATTTGTTTCTATCAGTAATAATTGCAAAGAAAGGGGGAATCATTACATATAAACCTTTAGAATGAAATGAACTTTTAGTATCGAATACACGTTATTATAATTAGCACAATTGCATGATATGTGTATAATACATTCAGCACTCTAAGATTAATTTGTATATAAATAATGCGTCATATAATAGGAAAAACCACAAATCGAAACATTGTTAAAAATAAATTGAAAAAAAAACTACAGTGCAATTGCCTATTTTTACTCTCCCATAGAATCTATAATAATTTTGCATTGATTGAAATTATTTTCTTACATAAAATAAATTTAATGAGCAATTGTAAATGTTTCATTTATATATTAGAAGCCATGTTAAAATTAAAAAATATGCTCTGCTTAGAAAACGTGTTGCTACAAAAACGGTGACTACGTGCTAAAATATATTAAACAAATATGTGTTGTATAGAAAATATCTAAAGAGAATTTGGCATTATAAGTATTGCATATAACTAATCTAGATAAATTTGTACGTAAATTACACATTCTAACGATTATATGATCGTTAAAATTACATATATTAATCTAGAAAAATCAATACTAAGTTACATCGTTCAAAAAGGCTAATACTGCCACTACTATCATCACGATTATTACGTTGGTATTATATTTAAGTTGTTTTCTTATTATTATGTATACTACACTTCTATCGTATTATTATTTTTTATCATTGTTATCATTGCTATTGCAAATGTTAAATCTCTTTTTAATTCTGAAGATTAAAGGCACAATCCAAGTCACGAAAATTAAACAAGATCAAAGTATATGAGAGAAATAAATAGTCGTCCATGCAAATTCCATTGTTATTACAATCGATTTTATGTTGCATATCTTGCGGGCCATGTGAGTATCGTAGAATTTATTATAAATTTATATGTTATATAGTTTATGGCTTGATAGCATGATTTTTTTATCATTAAGCATATGGAATTGTGTTGAGATCGTCGACATGACTAATGGTAAAATCCTCTTAAAGTCGTTAAGAATAGTATATTGTATAACTAGGGCGGAAAATTGGCTTTTTCTGGCGAGGATGATATTCGAGCTCGAGACGAATACATGTGCTCAAATATCAGCCGAGTCTGAAAATGTATTTTTGTTTGTTAAGTCATTCGATAGCATAATCAATACCTAAAGGAAGTTCAGTTTTTGTGATATTTCGAATGCAAGTATAAGTCGGTG
>UCQR01000048.1:0-27631 GCA_900474235.1 Cecidostiba semifascia
ATATATATATATATATATATATGTGTGTGTATCGCTCCGCGAGTAAATTAGTTCGTTCGTTCGACTGGTCGCTTTTTCGTACAAGTCCCGGTGTGTGCCGCGGGGGGCTCTCGATTTAAGTATCTGCTTAATACCTTAAGTAATAGAACCTGAAACAAAACCGTTCCCTCTCTCTCTCTCTTGCGTATTTATAAACGGCCTCTTAATAGCCTCGATAAATCTCTGTGGCTTTCATAAGTTATGCATAGGAATTTGATAACATTCCTCGTAGTGGTATACACACAGTCTATTATTATCGACGTCGTATCATATATTTTTCTACATACTTTATTCAGTCGTGATTGGCTTTTGATGACTTTTGCAATATAATAATGCACAAATAAATGCATATACCAGCACACAGAGTTAAATATACTTATCCCCGATAAATTCATTCGATCTCGTCAATCTGTACATAAGTTCGCAACACTATCCACTATATTCTCCATAGGGCGCAAAACCGAATGACGTACAACACGACGACTACAGCGCGAATACTCGTCAGTGTCCCGAAAAAAGCCGATGAGAAATCGGCCATCGATAAATGTCAAAGGACGCTCGAATGATCGAGGAAGAGAGAGAAAAAGGAGACGTTATTTGTGCGCCCTGTATAGGTACTCTCGCTTTGCTTAAATATATAAAAGACGAATTGCTTATTCCGCGCGCGTGAGACCGGATGCCGTGTGTCTCCGGCGATTAACATTATAAGCGCAGCTTCGTGTCGTTCGCCTTATATACTCGTAATATACACACACCGGCCGAATATAAATATATATCTCTCTCTCTCGCGTGCTGATGCTGCAGTGATCTCTCTCTGCGTGGGCTGGTAGTCCGGCTTTTTCGTTGCGTCATCCCGTTAGCATCATCTCAAAAGACGGCCGGCTTCTTTGGATGCTGCTGCTGCTGCTGCTGCCTTGTCATGTCCTCGCAAAATTGAAATCATGACGTCCTTTGTGTTTCTCAGTCAGATTGATGTTCCTTTGCGAAAGAAATTAAAATCGCTTTTTGATATGCCTGAGATGCGAGAATCCGTGAAGGCTCTCTACTCGGATGGAAAATTAACATTCAATTATATAACGAGATCGTAAAAAGCTGGAGATTATAATATCCATGCGCATATGGAATATCCTTGCATGCTGCAGGTGTATATATAAAACGAGCTTCTGCGCGAATTATTAACGTTCAGTGCGCGCGCGCGCGTAAGCATTCGAAACGGCTAAAATCGATTAACTGAAAAGAGAGGAATCCTCCGCGGTATTCCGATCGGGAGGAGAAGAAAATGCCGCGGTGGCACGCGAGAGTATAGCCGCGATCTCGATCCACGGGCGCGGCGTAATGCGGGATGGAAGTTAGACTGAGGTTTATAAGGAATTCCTGAAAAAAAAGAATTGATTTTTAGTATTTAAGCGTAACACAGACTTACAGAAACAAAAGTACTTGAACAATTGAACTGTGTTTGGAAGTCTGCTGGACAGACGGTCCCTCGGACAACTTACACGAGTCAAAATCAATATATAGCGGTGTGCGAACACGCAGAATCAGTCGTGCAGCGCAAAAACCAAGCAGTTTTGGACTGGCCCTTTCCCCCCATCGCTTAAACTATCCGAGTCTGTAGTCTCTGGTTAACGAAGGTAGATGGCGCATAGGCTCTTTCTCATTTCCCTTATCATAATCTTGGGCACCGAGTCTACATATAGGAGTGGGCCACCTGTACTAAAACTGCCGCTTACGTGCGAGCAGAGCTTACTTGGGCCGATTATGCTATAACTGCCTACCTATAATTATTTATCATTTGTTTGGGGATGATCTTGCGTATTTGCCTGCAAAAACGGGCCACTTATGGTATATAACAGCCTGAGTTTTTCTTAAGAGGCGACTTGCGTTGAATTATTCTATTGACGATTAACGTTTTGCTAACATTCGACTTGATCATTCCACAAAGTTGGAAATAAATATAGACTCTGTTTTTAGTTTAAAAATGTTCAATGTTCATTTTATTGATATTAATCGATAAATTATATTATACGATATGTTTAGTGTGCTATATTATTACAACGATTCAAAGTTATTTACAAAAATACAAGGCATGCTAATCATTCTCCGACTATTATACCCTTTCGCATAAATAATATTTTTAAATAATTCTTATTAATAGAACTAGGCATCTGCTACAGTACACGTACTTTGCGTATAAAATATCGCGAGAATTCCTGCGCTAATTTTCTATGATATTTAAAATAAACTGTAACGATTTAGCATAAAAGCGTGCACAAGGCGAAGTCGCGTGCGTCATTACGCCGCGTATACACCGGTTATTTATTTACAAACTCAGGTGCGCATCGCGTTATACCATTGCACACATGGCTGCGCACGCACATATATACCTATATTCGCTGGGGAAGTGCAAGCTTTTGTACACTGGCATAAGACTTTGTATATCGTTTTTTTTTTCTATTACTATTTACGTTGAGGAATCTTTTTCATGGTGAATCGACGTTATTGGAAAATGTTCACTTTAAATACACTCGCCGCGTTATTTTAAAAAGTTGTTGACGCAGGTTCAATTGATTGTGAGCTAATTGATCGAAGATTGCTTTTATTTATTATGACGGTATTTAGAGGAGGATTCTTTCGTGATATAGTCGACGAAAAATAGAAATATGTTGTGTAAATATGGAATCGTTCGTTCAAACTTATGCTAAGATACTTTAATTGTTAACGAATCAACTTGAATTTTAAAGCTGATGGTTTTTAATTAGTATTTCACATTTGTCGCAAACACAATACATTTTTTTATCGATTCTTTATTTTACTAAATTTCTACTGTTCTATCTTTTAAATATATTTAATATCAAATGAAATAACACAGCTAAATAATCACTCATTAAACAAATCCAAAGTAGCAGCAGCAGCAGCTTCTGCGACAAAATTCAACACACTCATCTGCAGATATACACACGATGACAGCGCGCAGCAGTAGCGCAGTGGGCAGGATAAAAGTCAAGATCCACCTCCCCGCGGGCACAATACTCGTGCTCCCATTGACTGATTTCGCGTCGCGCGCTCGATTCTCTCGAGCGTTCATTAGTCGGCTGATAAACGGCTCGAGCCTCGTCTATCTCCCACCACACTATAAATGCGTTGCGCTACTATATACTCGCGAGTCTGTATCAGAATCTCAAGGCTCACGAGTATTACTGAACGCAGGCGTTTTCTCGCTTTTTTTTGTATACTTGGTTTTTTTTCCCTCCTTCATCGTTGTGGTTTTCTTTTTTCTCGATCGCTAAGCTAGCGTACAAAGATAAAAGAAACTATCGCGATAAAATCAAGCTCATAATAAATTTTGCTTTATTAATATACAGAAATTCTTTCTTAATTTTTTGAGCTGCGTACGCGCGCTTCTCCGCAAAGCGCTAATTGGCGAATGCTCAATTATAACGAGCGCAAAGGTAAACGTTAACAAGCATTTGCAAATTAAATTATTTACATTCCACTGGCAAAAACCTTCTCTCTTAAATTTCCTCATCGGGTCGTATCCTCCGCCTCATACCTATAATACACAGCCGCGAGAGCAGCTGCTTTTGAGAGTCGTCCGCCCGCGGCAGGTGGAAATCCTCTCCTCGCGGCTACTTCTTGCAAGTCGGCGGCGAAGGTGGCGGCGGCGGCAGCGGCAGCAGCCCTAATCGACAAGCCGAAATACTCGCTTAATTGGCCGTTCGCATTATATATAGGAGGACGCGCGCGATTTTCGATTTTTGTCGTCGGGCCGAAAAAGCGAGATCGGCAGAGATAAGAGCGCGAGGAGCTCAATTTAAAAGGGTGTCGCACGCTGCCGCCTTTGTCTCTTTCTTGTTATTGCGCCGCGGCTCGAGTGCGTATATAAGTGACAGCGCTGCAGAGGCGTCGGCTTCTTTTTTTTTGTGTGTATATATGCGCTGGTGTAGGTTAGAAGCGCGTTGATCGATAAGTCTCGGGGAACACGAGCCACGAGAGATAAGAGCGACAAGTTGCTGCGGATCTTCGCTTGAATTTGTATGTTAATGTCGCTGTCGCTGTTTAACGTTCTGCTTCTTTTTATCGATGGACTCCTTTGGTGTATAATATGCTCTCAGTCACTCTACGCACTGATGCGGGAATGTAGTGGCTTGAACGGGTTTCAATGCTTGTCTCTTTAAGAAGCTTAATATTGTATACTATACAGTTTCAATAATCATTCGACGTATACTCACCAAAATTTTCCAAATCGTATAAAACACGAGAATAAATCTCACCCGCAATAGAATAGTTCTCGGCACTGGCATCATTAGCATGAGTCCGCGATTAAGACGTCCAGCTGCTATAGTCGGGGATACTCTTTCCGCAGAGAGCGGTCTTCTTTATTCCGGATTAAGATAATTTGCGCGACAGACTACGCGTGCGCGGCGTAGGATAAGGTGGCGGAAACGTATAATCGCGCGCCATCGTCTGTTATAAATCACGGGACGAGTGAGTCTGCGCGGGTATAACTATCTGCTGCTGATTATTCGCGGAATGTTATTATGCAAGCTGTATAGTCGTGATTATAAAACGGAGGGATTAGTACGTTTATACTATCGGATTATGAAAAGTTAATCCTGGATTTCAAAGATAAGACTTATCGTTTGTACTTGTCGAAAATATTGATATCCTACTGAGATGAATGCGATTAGATTTTGGAAAAATTACTTGTATAAAAGCTACGCAAGCACAGCTACTTTCACTACAACTATCTTAAAATAACTTTTGATCGCCATCAACATCATTGAAATAAATCGTGCAAGACACATATGTTGAGATGAGAAATCCTATAATTTCATCGCGAGAGAGAGAGAGAGAGAGAGAGAGAGATCGCGTCGACATCTCCTTTTCACTCGTGTAATTTCCAGTCTACTCGCACTCGACTTTTTAATGCGTCGTAGTAGCGCGGCGCGCAAGTGTCTTCATAAGGAGAAAATTTATTTCCCACCTGAGATAAGAAGAGAAAACAACGAGCAAAGCTCGACCTGTAAATGCCCGATTATTTATTTATCGACGAGTTAATGACAACAAGAGCACATCGATGCGGCTACTATATCACTAGCTTGCGATAAGAGAAAAACAATCAAGCGTACATCGACGGTAGCCATCGGGACGAGTCTTCCGTGCTTTCACACATATAAGTACACGTATACGCGATCGAGAAGAAGGTGGTGGTGGTGGTGGCAGCCCGTCGCGCGGCTGCAGACATCAAAGGGCGCCGGCAATAATTATAGAAATATGCGCGCGTTCATGCAAACTGGCTCGCTCTCTCTCTCCCTCTTTCGCTTAAAGGAAGCAGTAGCAGAGCAGTAGTATTCCTATATACGTGCAGATGCAGAAGAAACGACTCGCGCGCAGAGAAAGGAGAGAGGAAGATCAGCTGAAGAGAAAAAGGGGCGCAAACGAGGGTGTTATTCTAACTGCTGCCGGATGTTATCGAGAGTAATACAGTTATTTATACGGGAACCACCTCGTTATCGCGATAGACTCGCGCGCGTACGTGGCAAAAAAGAAAATCACGCTTTTCTCTCATTCGCTCACTCTCTACCTCTATCTATGTGTGATGATGCTGATGATTTGCTTTGGGCTTGTGATGCGCGCGGATGACTTGATTTGCCGCAAATATGGTTCCGTCGTTTGATTCCAATTTTTTTCTGACCTGAGATCATACGAAGAAATTTCATTGAGTATTCCAAGAAGTCACGGTGTGCGCACGTTTTGAATGCAATGTGACTTGAAGAATCGTATCTGAACTATGCGATAACGAATAGCTGATTGCGGAGCGCACGTTTGAAGGGGAATATCTCGAACGAGTGGGTTATCTTTGACACTTTTTTTCTTGGATGTACGAGTTTTATAAGTGCGGCGATCGATATAATATAATGTATATACAGGCTTGTATACTTGTACAAGTATTGATGGCTGCAAAAAAAAGGAATGTAATTGAAATTAAATGTATAATGTTAATGATGCCGTAGATCGTTATTACAAAGTTCAGGGAAAAAAAGCAACTTTCTTTAGAGAGAAAAAAAAAGATCGAGACGGTAATTCACTACGAGCGCAGATATTGCGTTATAAGGTTGTTCCATAAATCACTCGCATTAAATAATTAAATTTTTATAAAACCGCAGTATAAATGAGCAAAAGTTCCTGCCCGCCGAGAGAGAGACTATAAATATATATTAAGTAGGTGAACAGTAGTGCGCGCGAATTCGAGTGTTGTGAATAGAAAGACAATTTATCAAAGCGAACCTATGTAATTTTACTTCGCGCGTTTTTTTTAGCAAAATTTTTCATATTATCCACTTTGTTGCATAAACTCGATTTGAAACGATACGTAGGTACATTTATAGAAAAGTAATTTACCCTGAATTTTTATTTCTTCCAAATCGTTACTTGTTATAAATCATCAATTTCAAAGCATTTATCATTCTTACTCTGATGAAATGTAGCCAAAACAACAAAAATTCAGACAACACAACTCGCTATACAGCCAAGGAGAATCTCAACGAAGCGGCACAGAAGCTCAGCTACATATCCATCGCACGTAATGGACAACAACGAGTCAAGAAGGCAGGCTTAAGCCACGAAGCGCGTAATTATAATAATAGCGCATGCGCCCGCCCGCGGTACCATATCGCGGTATTATTATCCTTAATGCTATTCAAACAGAAAAGAGCGACGCATGCGCGGCAATGGCCGCGAGCTTGACTGTTATTAACGTAATGTTATTCGAGAGTTGTAACGCCGGGGAGATACAAGTAGAATCTTTTTTATCTATACTATATCGACAGGGAGTCCGTCGTGATTTATTTTTTTAGGATTTCGGCAAACGCAGATGCATTTCATAATGTTTGCATGGTGTATACCTCTAATTGGGAAATTACATCGTTAACGCGCTTGTCAAGCCGGAGTGCATAATGCGTAGCAATTTTCAAGAGTTATCGCTTAACTTATCGAAACGTGCAGTGTTGTGTATATGACATTTTAATATCGATTTTATATATGCGAAAACTGGATTACAGAGAGTAACGGTCATTATATTGCTATCTATCGGTTTCGCGGATAAAAACGGCAGTTTTTCTGGAATTTCTTGAAAATTCCTGTTGGCAAGCTATGATGTGTATGTGACAGAACATGCGAAAACAGGACGATAATAATGAATTTTTCAAAGCGAATGTAATCAATCATAAATCAATTGCCGGTTCAATAATGATACATTTTTCCGAGAGATTATTAATTTGCCGAGGCTCATGTCCTAGACATAATTATTAGTTTCACAATTTTTAGCAACATTGATATGCAGATATCAACAATTTAATTTGAATTTGTAAGGATATATTTTTTGCTGAACTTTATTATTCATCGCATTCAGCGCATTCGAGAATTACATCTGGACGCTTTTTTTTATGCGTCTTGATGATTGTTTAGAAGAATAATTTATTTCCTGATGAACTTCAAATGAAAATACACATTCATACGATTTTTACAATTGAATATGCATAGCTTTGTAACAAAAAAAAACATTGAAAAACTACAAGAATTTTTTCTCGCCATGAATACATCATTTTCGCGCCCTCAAAGAGACGACACTTAAATGAGCCGTGATAGTTGTCGACGTTTGATTTTTAATAAATACTTTTGCGATTGTCTCTATTCACGCGCATGTATATTCAAGCTTATCATCAGAGAACGTTTTAATGCTATAGTACGGAAATACTAAAAAAAAAAAAATGTTTTCATATGATCTCTTATTATACTCATGAATATAAACTGCTTTTTCGCGTGTAAACACCTCGCATATTTTATGCTAAACATCAATTTCCTCGCACATGTTTATATGTAGTGTGTTTAAAAAAGATCGAGAGCCAATACTTTTATGATTAGTTTAGTAATTGACTGATTTACGAGATATTATCCGTCGCATAATGCATAATCGCAATGAAAAGGAGAAAACGTCGTAGTTCTTGATCGATTCATTGCGTATAACAAGCAAACCGACAAACAGTCCAAATTGCGAAATAAATAAATAAAACATACAAGCAAAGTAAATCAAGGCTGATTCACTCTGATCGAAATCGGAGATAACGAATTTTATCGGTCTATCATATTATGCTGCTATATGATTTTACATTAACAAATGTAAACGTTTTCAGGAATTTTTAGATAACATTTAAGCAGTCCAGACTAAACATATCGTAATACTTAATAGCTAAAATTATAGGCATAATCTGCACACTTTGATCTAATTAATCTTCGCGCTAAGCAAGTTCCGAGTTAAGCTTCTGAATTTTATGAAAGCGACCCAGTTTCTTAAAAAAGCGCCGACCAACCCACATATAGACACTAACAATAATCATCGCTCGCATTTGGCAAGCAGGTGGAGGAGGAAGTGGGTGAGCGCACGTGAGCGCGAAACACCGGGCAAAAGCCACGAATATTAATCTCTAACGCGTCATCTCCTGACAAATGCGAGACACGTCGGGGATTTTCAGCGCGCGCGCTCGTGTCCGCGAAAATCCTACCGAGGCGGCTACTAATTTTATATGCAAATTATTAATCGTCGCGGCGGCGGCCGTCTCGGAGTTTAAAAATAAAGCCGTAATCGAGGGAGATGTTTGTGTCATTTCGCGTTACAGGGAGTTTTTGTTAAAATTACGCGCTACACGCGGAAATCGCGCGCGACCTATTAATACGGAAAATTCAAATTTGTTCCAGTTAATGAGGTGTGCGAGCGCACAAATGTGTCTACGAGTTCGATGGTAAAAAGTGCACTTCGTCACTTGTCGAGAGCTTTGACGTTCTTTTCCGCGAATTTCTACCGTTGCCATATTTGCATGATCGAGTTGAATGAGGTAATATACTTTTTGCAATAATCGGGTTTGCCATCAATGAGTTGATCACTATAATTTCCAGCGGGTTCGATCAAACGGAATGTATAAATACATTGAAATTTAATTTTTTTAAATTAATCTTTTAATTACAAACAGTCTATGTTCTGTCGACAATTTTTTCAAATACGTATTTAATTAAATACATTTTTGAATCCAAAGTGTAAAAACCAAACTGCTTCTTTAAAAATCACTGATTAGAAATCTTAGATGAGAAGCCAGATATTATACGAAAGATATGAAGTAAATACCTTAATCGCATTGTTTACCAAAGGTCGCACAAATAATCTAATGAAAATTTTATGATGACACATTTGTCTCGACAGGTTATATCTCGCGAAACTGATAAACAACTAAAGTTGGTCAGATCATCAATCCTGATAATCTGAATTGATAATATTCACTCGGGTAGATATAAAGTACAAAGCTGTAGTTACTTATTAATTCTCCACAAGTATGTGGAAATCGCTGGTGTTGTGTCTTGCGCTCTCCGCGCTTTCCATCTCGTCGGCAAAACCGTTGAGAAAGTCATCGAGATGGTGGGACAACAGCATCATCTACCAAGTTTACCCTCGTAGTTTCAAGGACAGCAACGGTGACGGTGTGGGCGATCTCAATGGCATTACTAGCAAACTCGAGCACATTGCGGAAATCGCCGACACGTTCTGGATTTCGCCGATATTCTCAAGTCCTCAACGAGACTTTGGCTACGACATTTCAAACTACACAGATATCAATCCGGAATACGGTACCCTAGAAGATTTCGATCGTCTTGTAGCCAAAGCCAAACGTTTGGGATTGAGGGTTTTGTTGGATTTCGTGCCGAATCACACTTCGGATGAACACACATGGTTTAAGAAGAGCATCGAACGCATCCCACCTTACGATGATTATTACACCTGGAGGGATGCCAAGATAGGACCTAACGGTACTAAATTGCCTCCGAACAATTGGTTGTCACTCTTCACCAACTCGGCCTGGGAATGGAATGAAGAGCGTGGACAGTACTACTACCACAATTATTTAACTTCACAACCAGATCTTAACTATCGCAACCCAAAGTTACGAGAGGAGATGCAGAACGTGCTGAAATTCTGGTTGGATCGTGGTGTCGATGGATTCCGTGTCGACGCTGTAGCTCACTTGTTCGAAGACAAGGAGTTACGGGATGAACCCAGATCCAATGAAGATGTACCACCCAACGACTACAATTACCTTGAACATATTTATACCCGGGACCTAAGTGAAACTTACGACGTTGTTAGTTCGTGGAGAAACTTCTTTGACGAGTACTCCAAAATCAATGGGCTCGACAAAAAGGTGCTACTGATGGAGGTTGGTTCCAAGTTGAATTTCACTTTGAAGTACTACGACATTGATGTCGATCCCTTCAACTTTGGATTCGTTCAGCATCTGAACAATGATTCCACGGCGCTGGACGTTGGAACAAGTATTGAAAATTGGATACAAAATGTGCCGAGAGGTCAAGTGGCCAACTGGATTGTAGGCAATCATGACGTTCACAGAGTAGCATCCAGATTCGGCTATGACAACAAGAGAGCCGATCAGATGTCGATGCTATCTATCGTACTACCAGGAATTACAATTATCTATAACGGCGACGAGATTGGTATGGTAAACAGATTTTTTTCCTACAAAGAGACCGTAGACCCGACCGGCTGCAACGCAGGTCCTGAAAGGTATCAGTTGAAGTCCAGGGATCCAGAGAGGACACCTTACCAGTGGGATGACACAGTTAGTGCTGGATTTTCGGTAAATCCCAAAACCTGGCTACCAGTTCACGACAATTACAAAATTCTAAATCTAGCTGCACAGAAGAAAGTAGAAATTTCGCACTTCAAGGTCTTCAAAGCCTTGTCCAAGTTGAAGAGACTACCAGTTCTGACTAAAGGATACTACAAGGCTTTACTTGTCAATGACAATGTATTATCTGTCGTCAGATATTATCCTGGACAAGAAACCGTTGCGTTATTTATCAATTTTAGTGATGACGACGAAATAGTGAATGGTCGATGGACGATCAATACTCCGGAAGAATTGACTGTAGCGGTGGCAAGCGTTAAATCTGGACTAAAAACTGGTGACACCATGATAGCCAATAAATTATTGATTCCTGGTTCTGCCTCTGTGATTTTTTCTTCACGAGAATTAGTGTCGAATTTATTTAGCACTGCATAATCAAAATTTATCTTTGTTACTACAACAACATTATATTACTGCAATAAATACAAATTTTTATAATCACCTTTTTTATTTTATTAAAATCTCTCACTGCGCCTGTATAATCTTTAGTGATACAGCAAAGTTCACAACTTTTTCAAAGCTCATTTCTGTCCATCTCGAGATGAGCGTCCAGGAAGCACGTATCTTGTCCAGTGGTCAGTGGAGTACGTGTAATTACGCGGTAAGTTAAAAACACGAAAGGGAAATTACCTATTACAGTCGCGTGCGTTTCTCAAGCATGTTTCTATAAAATACGCCTCTGCGCCCGCTACACGGCCTCATTAATAAATGTTATACAGCTGCGTCTGTCTCTTTTCCTCCCTTAGCATATTACTCTTGTTTGTGCGCATTTAAAAATCTCGCAGTATCATCTTACAGTTTATAATTATACATAAGATTAAGCCGAGAGCGCAACACCGCATCAGATTAATTATTTCTTGTTCTTGAAAATTTCAATTTCACTCGACGTCGCACAAAATATGAGGTAATCAATTAAATTTCGCATCAGTCCGGTAAATTAGAAAATTTTTTGAAAATCGTATCCTCCTATGACTATTTTTCTCCTCTCTCCGACTCTTAGAAGATAATGAACAAACACTGAACTAACTGACTTTCTCAAGAACGACAACAAAAAAAAGTCGGCAGCAAAACGTTAGCCCATTTATAGAAGCGCAAGAAAAGATCTTCGTTACTTCCTATATACGCGCCTATTAATAGTGTTCTCGCCGCCGAGAAATTAATGGCTCAACAAGTTCGTTGAAGAGATGGGCGTTTTTTGCTGCGATTACCATCGGCCCCCGTCGCTGCTGCTGCTGCTGCTGCAGTCCATAAGTTTTCGCTTTATTTTTCGAGTGTATATTTGCGCAAGCGTAACCTGCTGCTGCTGCCCGGTAAGTAAATCGCTCAATAAAATCGAATGCTATAAAGCGGCGTTTTTCCACGCTTTGAAGACCAAAAAATCCTCGTACAACGCGGCTGACGTATATGTGTATACGTATACGAGTATAGCTCCTCGATTCGTTTTTTGGAACAACGCCGAGCTGCAGCGATACTGAGCTTCTCTCGCTGCGTGAGAACCGCGAAAGATAAAATGGAGATGATGGCTATACATACTCTCGCTGGACAATTTATTTACTTTTTGTAACACTACTTGACGCTCGCTGCGCGCACAGCCGCAGCGTGCGGGAGAGATTGCTATTCAATGGCGGGGGGGATTCTTAATTTAATTGACTAGTAAATTTTGCTGCGGCTTATTGTTGCTGCTGGCTCTCGCGAAATTCAGTTTAATAAATTAACTTTTGTGTAACTAAACGCCGGAGATAAATATCGTCTGCGTTGGAGAGGTAATTACTCGGGCTCCGCGCAATTCGAGCGCAAAAAGGTATCCTTAATAACGCGGCTGGATTTTTACGACAAATTATATATTTATCGATCACCTGTAACACACACACATATATATTTTTAAAATATGGTATTATTGTACTTGTCTCCTAGCTCCAGACTATTTCTTAATCTCTTTAAAGTTTTACCAATATTTTTAAATTACATATCCCTGCAAAATATTAAAATATATATCTGTGCACAAAAAATCTTATGTTTATCTAAACCAGGAGTCTTTCGTGCATTACACCTAACGTACACTTAACTCTCCATATAGAACCATACACATATACGCCTTAAATGTATATACGAGCTCGTGTGTACCTGCGCAGCAAAATTAGCAGCCGTCCATATCTTAATTTACGAAACCTCGCGAGTGAAAGACTCCGCAAAAAGTCCTTCCCCAACAAAAAAAAAAGGCAACCGCACACACAGCCTCCATCGTTCGGCTATATATACAGCACACACAAAAGCCGCGACCCCATCCACTGTATTCTAATTACGAAGGTGGGCAGAGCGCCGTATCTGTCCGCGCGCACGCCGGATGTGGAAATTTCGTGAGATCGTCGTCTTTGTCGTATTCGCCGTCGTAAATTTCCTCCCACCCGATGCATCATGTTTATGTATTACCTGGATGCAGGGGTTGGACCCACGTAACCGTGGCGATATGTTCGAGTTTGCCCGCGACGGAATAAATTATTTTCGTACGCCAGCCGCGTTATTATTGTCTAGTGCACTTCTGTTGGCCGCTTTGGGTGTAAGGTGTATATAGGTGTACTATACTGTGTGAGACGTGCGTATAAATCAGAGCGATAACGCAAACAAGCGATCGGAAAATTTTATATGTCTGCTTGTGCGCATTGATGGAGATAGTACGTGGAAATATAAACGGAAGCCGTGTAAAGACTACAATGTTTCGCGAAACTCTATTTTTATACTGTCAAATATATTATTCGATTTGCCAATAATTCAAGCGTTATGGGATCGAATTCAGAGTGAGAACATTATACCTTTTGAAATGTAGTTCAAAAATGAAGTTTCATAATAAATAAGACAATCCAAGTGCTTATTCTTTTATACGATGAAATGCAGTGTAGTTATGATCGGTCTATGTATCTTTTGCACAATATTCGTTATCTTGCTAAAAACTTGGCAAGCTTGGGTATAGTTATATTTGAAAAATTAGTTAGAATTTAAATTAATGGTTTCAATTCACGTATATAATACGCGAGTATAAACAAACAAGAATATACTTTTATAATTTTATCGTTACTCACTAGACTCGGAACACAGCGCCGTTTTCACTTTCCATCACGTCACTTCCGTCATGTATACAAAATAATTTAATTCAAAGAGAGCGCGCGCGCGCGCGCGCAACGAAGAAAGCATCATATATATCTCTCTCTTGGGGCACAGCAAGCAAACACACACGTCTAGCCGCGCGCGCGCATATACAGCCGTTCCTTTAATGCAAAGTGGCTGTTGAGGTGGGCAAGTTCCGGTAAATCACCGCAAGATAAATGTTTGTTTTATTGCCTACCGTTTTTCTGTTAGACACGATTTCTCGCGGGTTTTATGCGAGGCGTGTTTTGAAGAATAACGACGCACTATACGCCGCAAATCCATGAAACATCGTCCCGCGCTCGCGCCGAGCGCTATGTGTATATACTTGCGAAAGCGGACGAGAGAGAGAGAGAATAAGAGAGCCGGATAGACTTTATGCTCTCGTAAAGTTTCTTCGAAAACCGAGCGATCAAGTTTGGCTTTATAACTGGCTTTAGCGTGGATTATACTTTATCGAAGCTATATTCTGATTGACCGAAATCTGATCTATCGAATTACGTTATTTTTAGTACCTAGTATATCGATTATTGAAGGAATTTTCATACTTTTTGATTGATTTGAATTTTTGTATCAAAATTCCAATGCTCATATTTAATTTCTTATACTAATATCTAACTAGTAATTAGTATTAACAAATTACTTTGTGTAATTGAATTAACTTTTCCTTTTGCGGATTAAAAGCATGAAATTATACAAGATGAAACGCGTCCATTACTTATAATGCTCGTGCTAAAGTTCGTTGACTAATGCACCATCATCTGAATTAATCCTCATCACTAATGGATCCTTCCTGCGCTTCAGTAGAAACAGACATACCGCATCAGACCATCTTATGAATTTTCAAATACGATCAAGCTGATTCGAAATGCGACGCGTCTCTCTATGTAATTACCACCTAACACGTTTTACATAAAAATCGAATTCACGAATCGCCTCCTTAAAAAAGTAACTACGTCAACAACATAAATATCCTAGAAACAAAACAGCCGTTCTTAAAACAAACCTCAGCATCAGCAGAAGTAGCAGCAGCAGCGATTAGGCCTAGACTCTCGTTCCTGCCAGAGGCGCGCGTGCACTTGGTCTCCGCGCCACACGTGCAACGGAGCTATATCTCAGGCGCGATAAATCTCGGGAGTCAGGTGGACGATGGTCATCAGCTGCGGTCTCGGTCCCCGCAGCGCGCGCTGCATCACCTCCTACTCCTATACTCCCTCTCTCTCTCTCTCTCTCTCTTTTTCTTTCTTATCTTCTTTTCTCATTTTCAGCCGTTTCAGGCAAAGAGGCTCGTGACACGACACACACACACGGCCTAGAGGGACGACCTTTGCCCGCGAGCTGCAGAGTCTGCACCCGCTATACGATCGCGACATTCCGTGACCCCGAGAGAGAGAGAGAGAGAGAGAGAGCCAGCTGAGGAATACGCAATTGCTCTTTTCGCTATGGTGGTAGTGGTAGAGAAGGAGATAACGGCGAGTTAGGAAGAAGATGGGCTTTTAGTTGCTCGCTGATATGGAGTTTATACGCGCAAAAGAAAGAGGTTTTGGAGTACATGTATTTCATTAATATTCTTGATAACATTTTTACCGAGAATAATCGTCTCAATGATGCTTGCTAAATCGCTCAGAGCAGGTGTAACGGATTACGGCATCAGTCGAGAAATAAGATTGAAATAGTGCGCCGAAGATCGATACGAGGAAATAGAAATCTGAAAAAGTTTTAATCTAAAAAATTAAATAATCCAAAACTCAAGCAGCAGCAGTCTCAAAACCTTTCTCCACTCCAGAGAGCATCTCCGCCAATAAAACCTTCACAAAACGACAGCTCGAGCCGCGAAGGCGTGGGAAGTCCGAAAGTGCAGTGCGTGTGTGCGCAGTATATATATATACGAACGCACAGCTGATCGATCTCTCGGAATCTCGCCTCGTCAGCGCCGCCGTTGCTGCTGTTACTGCTGCTGCTGCTGCTGCTTCACGCACAAAGGACGACGCAGCCGCGGGATGTAATCACGCGGTCGCGATCTTATCGCTCTCGAAGATCAGAAGAGAAGGAGAAGGACGGAGAGCAGTGGCGCCTCGAGGCTCTCGTGATATCATCTCGACAAGCGGCGGCACAATGCTCGACGTATTAATTAATACGTCCGCGCCTATATACCTTCCGAGACTACACCATCAGCCGTTTTGCGGACTGAGACGGATTTTTCGAATGTCGTCCGATTGCTGTATATGGGTAATGAGAATTTTCTTTTTATTGGTGTCGAGCTTGAAAGTATGCGAAAATAATGATCGATCTTCTGATGCTATTGAAAATCGAGATCATTGTTAATGTAACCCTAGAAATTGCATTTCACATGCGGGCACTATTATATACATCTAGATATTATTATTTCGATGTGTCCAACGCGGAAGCAAAGCGTGTATAACGTCTTAATACGTCAACAGAGCAACAATTAACTTTCCGATCTATAAACGTTTAATGCCCAGCTCAAAGCCTGCGCGCACACGAGAGTGTAAAGAGACGCGGCGAAGTATCATAGAGGCTCAAGTCTTCATTACACGCGCTTTACTGGCAGTACCACCCAGAACCATTACGGTGTATTACGCGTCCGGCACAAATTGCCGCTTGTCTATATTCCGCCGACGAGAATTTGTTGTTGTTGTTCCTTTCTATATATACATACGCGGTGTGTAATATGCTTTACGGCGAAAACAACGTTTTTCTAACGCGGCTATCTCCTTTTTTTTGCTTGTCTAACGAAATTTCGAGGGCAAAAAGTGCTTTGTTTTGACTATATACTATAGGTATAACAGCAGCGTCGAGGGCATATTTCATAAGTACAACGCTCAAATTCCTAAGTAAAACGATTTGCCATGCATTATGCATCGACGACTATGTATGCGGCTAGAGGAGAATTTTGCAAGGTTCTTTGTATATCATGCATCTAAGTAGAGGAAAACAAAATTTATCGGTAATGGTTTAATACAAATTGTCGTGCCTTTAGTTAAAAAACAAAATAGTAATATAATTCTTCCCGCAAAAACGTAAAAAAAAAAAAAATTTCTCTCCAAACAAACGAGCAAACTCCTAACGACTTTAACGCTATATAGTCGCACTTTCCCATGGCGAAATCCGCGCCTTCACTTGCCCTAATCATGTAACGAATGCCCGCGCGCGCGCGATTTAAGTGTGAAACGCTCGCGCACTTGGCCTACAGCAGACCATTATTATATCGCGAAAAGAAGAAAGCGGCCGCTGCGCCAACGACGAGGTTCTTGCGCGACGGCTACCGCCTTTGTCGCGGGGAGTTATCGCGTAATGCGATACACGAGAACGCGTGAAAAAGGACGGGGGGGGATATATAATTTTGACGGATTAGCGTTGAGAGACTGTATATGTATAGCTCTTCTTTTTTCAAGGCAATGATATTTCGCGACGGATGTTCTGGGTGGTCGCGAGAGAGAGACACTCGTTATAAGTACCCTGTATACTATAAGTTCTGGAGTTTTTGTGTTGGCTGGATTTTTAGAGCTTGCTTATATAGCCTGGGAAAGTTTCTCAGGAAACTACATCGCTTATACCTTATAATATTATCGTTATTTTATAGGTATATTATTCAAAAAGCTTATTTATCATCTCCACAAAAACGTTATTAAACATACGCTGTATACGTCTCCCGACAGTCCTGTAACCCAAAGTAACGTCAACGCATTCCGGAAACCTTAAATTACCCGCAGCCCAATCGGATCCTCCTGCCAAAAGTATATAAGCGGACCCTCGAGACATAATACACTCCCGATATTTACAATACACACACGACTCTCGGCGTGGGCGCTGCACATCGTCCCACGCACGAAGGGCTTCACCCGCGCGCAAGTGCACACCGAATATAATAACGACAGAAGAGTTGAGCAAGAGCCACCGTGTGGGCGTGTATAGTCGGGCTGCTTCGCGGAGAGATATTTATTCCTGATGCATTGTCGCCCGCTGTTATTCTGTCGCGTCGTTTAATTCGTGATTATACTTTAGAGACAGCCGAAATTCATGCGAGAAATTTTTGGCAGTGGGTGTACACGTGAAGAAGGTGAAAGGACGAGCGGTTTCCTCATTCATATATTAAACAATTTTCATTTCACTTATATAGTATACATGCATATACATCAGCCGAGAATGATAATTCAGCGCGGGCTTCGGCGCAATCACGTAAATTATCCTCCTCTATCGCCGCACGTGCGCACTTGTCTAAAAACAATGCCTCCATATTTTTCCGTTGCGCGCATCTCTCGCTCGAGACATCACGCACGTAATCTCCGATCGCAGAGTAATTACGTCCAGACTGAAAAATTCGCGCATATAAGCCGCTGCGGCACGTAATACGAATTTTGCAAGAGAGAATCTCTCGCGAGAGATTACAAGTCGCTGCGTATATAGGTTCGATTTCGATCGAGACCAACGCGAGAGTCTGTGTGTCTCCCTCTGTAACTATACGCACTATACGCGCGGATTTATGACTTCATTCATTCTTACGGTGATTCTCGTCACGCTGTGCGACGAGAACACGCATATACGACGTTTTTCTTTATCCCTTGTCACCGTCGCCGTCGTCGTCGTTGCGCAAGACATTATACATATTATATACACATCGGTTAGTAGTTGGCAATTGCATCGCGAGCGCGACTTTTTTTTCTCTCAATCTTTATTTTCGCGATTACTAAACAGCGACGTTAATATTTCATTAACATTCTTCCGACATATGCAGCGCGGAGTATGTAGTATCTCAGAAATGTCACCTGCGCTACTCGAAGGTTTCGACGTCTGTCGCTCTCTCTCTCTCTCTCTCTCTCTCTCGCTCTCTGGAAGTGGTGTTTAGAGGAAAAAGCGTCGTGTCTGGAGAATTCGCATTATATTACCTATGTAAGTCGGCTCGGTGTTTTTTTTTTTCAATCTCAAAGTTGAGCAAAACTTTCGAAATACAATATGTTATATAGTCGCGCTCAGGTGATTATAGCTGCATCATTACCAGCGAACTGTATAAAAAATAAAAATTTGATCGTCGTATAGAGCAACACATATACCGCCGGCAATAATTGATTAAATGACCGAAAGAATATCTTACATTAGTCGCGGAGTCTTGCTGCGTGTCAGACTTGTTCTACTTGATCATTAGATTATCGTTAAAACCGGGGTAGTATCTTACTTAATTGACACACCGAGAGCGCTCTCGTTCATTTATAATTTAGTCAACTTTTGCTCTTCAACTATACCAGGTGACAGCTATAAAAATATCTGCCTATATCATAACGACCCGAGGATATATACTTTTATAAATCAACATCACCGCGTGTATGTGTAACGCACACTACAAATCTCGGCTCATTAAATCAATCGATAAAATCTCGTGCCGAAATCACCTACACGCGCAGCTCTATTTCTCTCGATATAAAGCGCATAATTTAGAAAAATCCGCACTTTAAGGGCTCGTAAAGCCTACATCTATATACATATACATACACAGAGACACACAGGCGCACCTTTACTAATCTGGCCAAGCATTATCTCGCATTGTTCTTGATCGGCCCCGTGTAGGTCGTGCTATATACTACTCTCTCGGCTTTTTGCACCGACGATTATATACATATATATGTATACAACAACGGGCGCGAGCTTTTGCTATCTTTATCGAGGCCGAGTAGGTGTCGCGTGATTTAAGCGGAGCGACAGCTCCGACGATTTTCGCTCGATCGCGTGCGTATTATGGGATATACACACCGCGCGCGCTTGCAATATTATATATACTCGGCGATTGCGAAATTGTCGCCGAGAAAGAACTCGCTCTCTTGAGAGAGAGAGAGAGAGATATTATATTGAACGCGCGTGTGTGTGTCTGATGGCGGATCATTGGCTCGGTATCGTTGAGTGGACTGTTGTGAAGATATTGTGGCGGAAAAATGCTGATTTTGATTTAAGTGACATTGCGGATTTGTTGTTAGCGCGATCGTGCTGCCGCATGTGTGTCTGATTTATATGCGAGCTGCGCTCTCGGTGAGAGGGAGTATAGTGCAACGATTATTGCGTTATTTATTGTTATTGTGCGCTTTCGATTTCCATGTCGATGAAAGTGATGAATTTACAACTGAATATATAGCTTGTTATAATCAAAAGTCGTTGGTGTTATATTGCTCTCTCGCGATTTTTTTCTTTCTACACCTACGATTCTTATCATTCACGAATATATACAATATGAGAATATCCAAAGAAAAGCTCTCGGAAATCCACGATTCGAATATAGTATATAGTACCTCCCGCATCATCAATGCGCCCATTGTCCTGAAGCTCCGACAAAAAAAAAAGACTACAACTACCATAAGTAGTCTCGACGAACAATAGCCGCAGCTACCTACGCGCGTACAGGCTCTTATTCCAGCCGCCAAAGAATAATAGAGCGAGAAAAAAAAAACACGCGTCATGTCAATGCGAAGATTGCTCTGGCTGTATTCGCCGCAAGCTGTACCATAAATCGCGAAGCCATTGTCGAGAGGGCCGCGGGGGCTTCGCGCGATGATTTGCAGCAATTAACGTATGATTTGTACGCGCGAGTTTCGGTGCGCGGGAGCGAGAAACGAGTAGCAGCAGCAGCTGATGAGGTATATACGTACGGGTTTTCGCATTAGGGACTAATTTATGCTTCGAGCCTACGGCGCGGTCGACTTGTATATATTGCAAGGAGAGAGAAGAATGGGGGTCAAGCGAGATCTTGGATTATTATGGAGGGAATTGAGTTCGACGCTTGGAGGAATATTGGAGGTGTATAGACGTGGGCTGGGGAATGAGCTGGATATAGATATTTAGCTCGTGAGCGGATATGTCTGTGTTATACCAGGCGTATTATCGCGCTCTTGTGCGATGGTATCTTATTCATTAGATGTGTGTTTACGAGGAATTTATTGTTGGTCAATTTGATACGATACGACGAAAGCTTCTGCGAGATTTTAGAATGAAGTTTTAAAAAGAATTTATAATTTTAGAAAATCAAATATATAGTAGAAAGTTATAATCGTTCCTCAACGACTCCATCTTAATTTCCGCACTGTATAGTCTCAGGATCGCCAAACGTATTTACAATCGCACGAGAGAGCGTCGACTCATTCGCAAGGCTCTGACGAATCTTCCCGATCACGTCCTACTGATGCACAGAAACAGACTGCAGCGTATAGAACGACCGATTGCATTTTGCTCGTAAACCTTCTGCTCTCTCCCTCTCATAGCGAGATAAGACACAAGGCGAAGATCTGCGCTGCTGCACGTTTTACTGAAATAGTCCTTGCAAGCTGCGCGTGTCGAGTATAACTGTAATTTTTCCTCCTGCACAGCCTCGAAAGATCTCTCTGGAATTCCATGTGTGTATGTGTGTGTGTCTGTATACTCTTCGCTCCACGCTTGATCTGACACGAGCGCGTCGGCAGATTTCTGGCTTTGATAGCCGAGAGTATAAAGACGCGCGAAATATGGTTATTGTCACACGCAAGCCGAAACCTACTTCGGGCGAGCTCGAGCGGAGAAAGAGAGGATAAAGCTGAGGAAGACCGGTGCGAAATGACGCCTGATAAGTTTTTCAGAGGAGAATGTCAGGAGAGGGATTTTAGATGAAAGCGAGCGTGTTTGGCAGTAGTTTGATCGGAATCTTTCTTGCTGACTTTTTTGGAGATATTTTGTTTTACATCTGATGTGAGAAATAATTTTTAAAACTTTTATTTATAGATAAATGTTTGAATCTAATTTTTCCAAATTTTGTGTATCAAGGGCGTAAAGTGGGCCTTTTGAGACCGAGTACTGCAAGCACACGAGTGGATTCGACAATCAACTTTGTCATATATCGTGCAAATTTTTTCTCGAGTTTATTCCTTCACATACCGATCTTTTACCTCAATCTTCCAAACACGCGCTTCTCGTATCGTATACCTATATACATATACGAACCCGGCGCTCGCGGCAAATCTCTCTCCTCCAGCACGCGTATGTGCGCGCACGCACAGGAGCGCGGAAAATATACGAGCGTTCGGTTTCGCTCTGCATTCGGCGTCGCTTAATCATCGTTAATTACGGCGCGAGCGCAGTGGCAACGCGCTCGCGTTCAGTCGATCGGTTGACTAATTGATTTCCAGCACGCCATATCGGACGACGGCAAGGATTAAAGGAGATGCTCGGAATTTATTTGGCGGGTAAGCCAGTCGGATCGGTAATAAAGCCGTGGGGGCACGAGGATAAAGGATGACGTGGAAAAGGAGACGCGCGGGAAAATCGCTTGCTGATAGCGGCGGCAATCTGGTTGTAGTCAAGGTTGTGTAATTATTATTTATAGTATGGCATTGAAATCGTTGCATTTTGATATGGTATTGTCATTTAGTCTAAGATGTCGTAATGTTGCGTAGTTATTGCACGATTTGTAGTTTCATTCTCACAAGTGGAAAATCAATAAACACCAGTGGCTAGTTTGAGAACGGGTTTACAGCGACTATTGAGAGCCTTTCAAAAATAACAACGATACCAGTAAACCATGAATATAATCTACACTCGCATAATCTAAACCTAACTCCAAAATCAACGAACCATTATATAAAAGCTTGCGCATCAGCTCTTAGCGAATTCGCAGAACAGCCAGCTGCACTGCGTGGGCAGACAAAAATCCTACGCCGCCGCCACGATATCCGAGAGTCTCCGCTACACTTTCGCGGAATCCCCGGCACTGGTGAATGAGTCGAAACCGATGACATTCTTCGCGGAAAACGCCACAACACTGTGGGAACGAGCGTGTGTCCACAGCGAACAATAAGCTGCGCTGCACCGACGACGCAACGGCCTCTCAGCGACATTGGAAGGAATGTCGACGCGGCGGTAGCGGACTTTGCTCTCTCGGCTGTTATAACAGCCATCGCTGAGCTACTGAAATTTCAGCAAGTGGACGCCGCCGAGTACGATCCGGAGTTTTCGGAAGAGAAGACACAGCTTAGGGCTTCGGGTGACGAAGGAGATCTGCAGGTTGGCTATTTTTAGAGACTGAACGGAATGTCGTTTTATTTTTTAAATTTTCGTCGTAGTACACGAATCGATTGTTTTAGTTTTGCCGCTACAGCTGATAAAGACCGGTATTCCATTTTTTTTCAGCATCAGAAATGAAAAATAATCCACGGCAAAATTGGCCGTCAAACAATGCTGCGTATGAATTGAAAAGAACAACGACAAAGTCGCGCTCTCGAATCGAATCTTATCTCTCGACGATCCACAATACACCTAACAGTACTCCTCCCACCTTGGGTGCGCGCGACCTCGCGAGCAATTTCCTCGGCGAGCTTATCCACCCTGACGATCGCAGACCGTCGCGGTCTCATTATACATTTTCGCGGCTTTCTAATTGCAGACACCGGTCCACACCTTCGCCACCTACGAAAAATCGGCGATCGCCCTATGGCTACGCGGGCTATCTCGTACCGATCTTTGCATCGAACGTTATATCCTTACTGGTCCATGACTCGCGCGTATGTAGCTCTACCGACGGAAAAGCGCTGAGTCGTCGTCGGGTGTATATCTGAATGGAGCCGTCTATATCGGCTGCCGCCGGCAGAACTCGATTTATGCTACCAGCTGTAATGTACGTGCATATGATCGGTATGGACTGTGAGTATACAGATATGAGTTGTGGTAGCTCGTGTGTGTGTGTTTAATATACATGCCACTGGTTTTGAATGCAGGACAGGAAACGACTGTTTGTTTATTGATCTAAGGATCTCGAGCGTTTGTTTGGACCCGGGAGTATCGGTTATTCGAAATTGATTCTCGGTACAATGTAAATAGATTTGACTTTTTCGCCTGTTTTATAAATATACAAAAGAAAAATTTCATCCAGTGATGTATGATGCTACGAGCAATAGTATACAAAATACATTTTTATTTTCCAACGAGTTTTCGACAAAAATTAATGACACCTCGGAATATATACGCCATAAGCTAACCGGTTAATCGACCGATTTCACTCTCGTATTCACGCATTATCCAACGGTGAACCCCTCAATATAATCACAACAACAATCGGTGCAATCATAGCATCAGTATATTGTAACAACGACGAGGATTACTCTATCTGTATTTCATCATGTAATACACAAATGTATCCTGTTCCTGCCGAGCGTATAACACGTGCTACATATATACATATACATACGTCCCGCATTCAAGAGCGACAATAATTCGGGCAGCGTTTAATCAAGACGCGAGATAACAATTACACATTATCCCCCCGCGGCTTTTTCTATATACACATATCTGTCGTCTCGATCGAGTTTCGATCTCACTGTATATATACATGTATATGTGCCACCTCTCTTATACAGCAACTATATATGTGCACCCGACACTTTCACCGTCGATAGACACAATCAGCTTCGGGGAGTCGAGTTTTATTAACAATCTTCTGTCTTTTTATATCCAAAGCTGTAACTGCAGCCGTTGTGAAACTGCCCGGTATAATAATCAGCCGAGAGCCGCGGCGGCGGCGGCGGTGGTATAGTATAGAATGTCGGCAATGTTTGATTTGACGACGATTAGTGTGTGTGTATGCCTGCGCGCTGAGGAAATGATTCAGGGGCTGACTGACAAGCGTTAGATAAGAGGGAAATTTTCACCCGTGCACTTTGCTGCACTGCACACACGCTGACGCTAATGGTATACGGCTCTCTCGAAGTTTATCGTATATAGTTTGCTTTTATACAGCAGCACTATAGGCGACGCGAATCGCGCGCGTTCGCATTTGTGAATTTAGATGCTTGCTGCGAGTCTGTTTTTCTCTTTTCAATCGCGCGCTATAGCTCTCTCAAACTGAGAGATAACATATTCATGCTTCTTGTATTGCTTATTATTATGGACGTTTTTATCGATTCGCTATGTTTCTTTTACTTTATACAAATCAACGTAACAAAGCACACACTCGACAGGCGTGAACAGCGATATTTGTTATCGTATATATAGGAAAACTGCGAACTAATTCATTTGAAATATATCGACTTAATAATTTTATCAACACACGACAGTTCTATAATATAGACTATAGTATATAGAAAGACACACGACACGTCGTTCGCATCTCTCAAGGCTCATCACGAGAGTCGCAGTGAAAAGCCCTTGCAGCAGCTCACACACACACACACACACACACGTCCTTCCAGGCAAAAAAAAAGTGCCCTTGCACACGGTATACGGATGACTGCAGAAGGCGTCGATGGCCTGGCGCGCATTAGCATAATGCGGGACGAGAAAGAGAGAGCAGGTGCTGCGGTGGTGGCGGGGCGGCTATATCGGGTGACGCATTATGTTATTAGCTCCGGCGACTCGCCGGCGAATTATCGGGACGTCACGCGACGGACTGTTGCTGCTGTTGCAGCAGTGCACAAAGAAGAGCTGCTTCGACGGGAGAGGAGAAATGAAAAGGGAGTATGTGTGCAGTCTGTGTGCAGCGTCTGCGGAATTAATGGCTATTGTTTGCGTCGACGCGTTCTATATAGCGCCTTATATATACAATGTGTGCACTTTAATTATTTCTATATATATATATACACGTTGAGAGTTTTCTTCTACGGACTTGATTATAAAGTGCTGCGGAATCTCGAGAGATATTGCAAGTGCGAAATGCATTTCCTGTTCATGATGGAAACTCGTTAGTTATTTTTCATCCGATAATCGGTGGAAATGTTCAACGAACTACAGGTGGTGTAATTACACTGGGCCCTCATCGTCGTGTTGCATTTATATTATTTTCGCATCTTTTTCAAAATTAATTTAGCGAAAAGTGACCACATTACGTAATTATATACATGTATGGACAGTCGCCACTCATCGATCACAAAATTACCATCACGAGATAATTCGTACAGATCGTCATAGCGAAATATCAGCGTACAACGAATCATATAGTGAGGAAACAAAATTTATCGATCGAACAATTTCATTGTATATCTTATATTATTATTATACACTACGTCAAGCTCGGCGATCCGGAAGTCAAAAAAAAGTCGATTTAACGGTAACACCGGCACTTATACAAGCTGCAGCATTATAATCGCCGACCTTATCACACACACACGCGCTCGCTTAGTAATTAACGACGCCTCTTCGCCACTTTTACAAAACGATCGATCCCAAAACCGCCTGCTACCATAAATTTATATTTCCAGCTCAACAGGTAGCCTCTCTGCCTCTCTCTTTGCCGTATAGCATGTGATAAACAGTCTCCAAAATAAGCGAGGAGAGTCTATATCGCGATCTTACGCGAGCCGCGTTTCCACATACGAACACCTTCTATACGCAATTAACCATGCAAATGAGGATACGCGCGCGAGCGCGAGTCTTGGGCGGGGACAAAGCGCACCTTCGTGCGCATCGCGATAGCGAAGTAGAAGGCTGTGCGGTGGTTACGAGAAAGAGAGAGAGAGAGAGAGAGAGAGAGAGAGAGAGAGAGGGACGGATCGGGTGTAATGAGCCGTGTATTAACGAGCTGGTTGTGTATAAGCGAGTATAAGCCTTTTGTTGGATGCGCAGTTTGTGCACTTATCTGTTGGGAGGAGATGTGCTGTTGCTGGCTGTAATTGTATATTAGGCGGGAGAAGACAGAAAGAGAATTTGGAGGGTTAGTGCGATTTTACTGACGATATAGATTTTGGAAGTTTTACGTGCGTAAGAATAGACAATTTACAAAATATGAAATAGAATAGCCATACGGGAAGTATATGGATACTTTATATTGTGTGCTAAAGTTCAATGTCGTACAAACAGGTTAAAAACCCCGAAAAGAAGCAATAATACACCCCCCATTGTTCGGCAGTCCTCACGTAACGCAGGTGCATCTCAACATCGTTCCCAACGCATCGCTACTTATTCCCACCCAATTACCAGGCGTAAACTATACCCACGAGCCAGTGCAATTATACGCCGACTCTTATATGTATGTGTATGTGTGTGTGTGTGTGTGTGTTTGTGCGCGCGAAGCGTTAAAGTGCCATTAATTAGGGTCTCCGGCTAAATAATTATCGATGGGACCTACTCCTTCCGGGCCGCGGCATCTTCGCGCAGCTGCGCGTGCGGATGAAAAGTACAAATATGCCTCGGCGAGCCTTATAACCCTTTGCCTCATACTACCATTTCTCTTCATTTTACCTTAAGAGAGGCGAGTAAGTACACGCGGTACATAACTAGTATTAAGGCCGCGAGGCCGATAAATTTTCATGACTGCAAAGAGCCGTAGCTCATGTTGGAGGAACGAATTTTCGGAAATTATCGCGGTGTGTGTGTGTAGATATAGTCAAAACTGTAATTTTGTTTTCGCTTCGTACATTGAAATATAATTGAAGCTGTTTGGGGCTTTGAATATAGATGTTATTAAAAAAAGGTTTGTATCGGTCGGATTCAATCGCGCCGTTATAATATGCTCGCTTCGCTCGGAAAAATTACGAGGAAGAACCGCGCATCTGCCGTTTAAAAGCGACGCTCTCTCAGAGTAAATTAAAGTGAAGCATATGCACTGATAATGTGAATACACCCCGATGTTCAATCACAAATGCAGGCAATTTCGACTTTAATGTCCAAGCAATATCGCCGATAAGAAAATTCGCGCAAGTATACATAAAAATCCATTCACGTGAACCTTAGCCTCTTCATTC
>UCQR01000056.1:0-29412 GCA_900474235.1 Cecidostiba semifascia
CGATATTATAACGGAAAGGCTAGAAAAACCAGTCAAATTTTTACCAGGGTTTCTTTCATCGAAAGAGTCGGAGTAATTTTTTCCGATATAACGATAACAAGCAGATACATAGGATACACACCCCTCGAGTCCCCAACTTCTTATACTCAGTAATGGAAAAAGAGCAAAGGATATAATCGATCGGAGAAAAAAATTGATATGAAAAAATGTTCAATCCCTCGACCACTTGGATCACAAAAGCTTCCACAACAAAATAAGAGAGGCTACACCTACAGGATATGATACGCGAGAAATTAATGAAGCTCTGCACGACAGCGACAGCCGAGATATACGCATACATATGACGGACAGTTGCATTAGAAGCGCGGTACAGCTAGAAAAAGGTTTAATATCCTCGGCGATCGAAGTGTAGACCCAGTTTCGGGCTCTGAAGAAAATTTATCGGGGTAATTTTACAGAGTTGTTCGGCTTTGAGCTTTTTTACGCTCGATCGCTCGAGTTTTTTTTTCTTCTTAACTTTGTATGCGGCTCTCGCGGCTGTTCGAATAATCTGATTTAGCTGTTTTCTCACGCGAAGTTTGGCTCGATTGATCGCGAGATTAGGCGGCGTTTTGCGGATCGTTTGGAAAGATATATATAAATAAGATTAAAAATAGATATAAAAACATTAACAAAAGTCAGTTATAGCATAAGTGGCCCAACAGTAGTAGAAGGCATTAGTTTTGGCATAGCTATATATGCACTGAGGATCGCAGATAGCGATGAGGGAAATAGGAAAGTGTCTATGCGCCACCTATCTTCGCTGGCCAGAAACTCGGCGATCGGCGAAGATGCTGGCGAAGAGCCAATAAGACGTTGAATTGAATAGAAAATGACAACAAAATTTAATATCGCTATAAAGCACAGAATGTTAAATGTATACGATTTTAAACTTTAATTTTTAATAAAAAAAAATTATTGTTATATAGATCAGAATAGTACAGGTATATAGATCAGGCCTATATTCTATTACACATATTTTCTGTTTATATATACTATGGACAAAAAAACTGCACAAGCGCATTTTATAGCGCTAAATAAAAACAAATCGCAGGAACCCGTCCAGCAAAAGCAAAGTTTCCCACCCCAGTATATACCGTTGTTCACAAGATTTGTGTATACCCTTTATATACCCGCGACAGCTTTATCAGCCAAAAGCCAGGCCTCTCTCGACTATTACGGAATCTCTTATTAAAAACACGACTCTCGCGCGCGCTTCCAAAGATTTCGCCGACAAGCTGCAACGCGCGATGATAAATTCATGCAGCCGCGCTCTCGCGCACTGAAAAAAAAGACTCTTTTGCATTAAAAACGTCTTTGCCTCTGATGCTACGCTCTGCACAATTCCTCTCCAGGCGGCGGCGGGATATTATAATTAGAACGTCCCACTTTCGAAAAAAAAAATATATATATACATGTACGACTGACGTGCGCGCCGTTTCGAAATAATTCTTTTTTTTAAAATCGTTTATGAATTTTACGAGGAATACCACATTGTATTTTAAAAATTCTGACTAACAGGAGTCTCGCGAGCTTCTTTTTTCAACTATACAAACCTGCGTGTGGCACTTGTAGGTCGGAGAGAGGATTTATCGGGCCGTTGCAGTGTGAGAAATAAAAAAGGCAGCTATATACTGCAGCTAGGGAGAGGGGACTTTATTTGACAGCTGTGTTTGCCGGTGCTAAATGTGCTACCGTCTCGTTCTGGGAAGTTCAATGGATTCGCGAGCGAGCTTTAAAGAAAAATTGTACGAGTTATATATTAATGTAACCTGATGTATATGCAATAACGGATGATCGATTATTTTTATCGAATATTATCATATATTGTGTATTATATAAAACAAGCGCGCGTGCTGGGATGAGTCGCTAAAATGTTTGCCTCGTTATTATCCGACGGAATATCTTTATGCAACAAATAGAGTGTAATGACTGTATGTATAGATAAGGGTAAACGTCAGCGATGTTTTCATTTCTTTTTTTAATTTGTTCATAAAAAATATCTGATATTACAGTAGCATAAAAAGATTTATCCATCAAGCGCACTTTTATACGACCAAATCAATCCTTATATTCACTATACACCATCAGCGCAGCCTTTAATTGCAAACACGAACGACGATGTTCCACCTGTTTGTCCTCAAACGCAAACCTTTACACGACACCTATCACAATAGTATGAGAAAAAAAAGCACCGCAGTTCCCTGGCCACTACTTTTTCCGCTTACAAACCAAACACACGACTGCACACGTATATATATACTCTCGCCCACGACGTGTGTGGCTCTTCGACGTAGCAATTTATCTCTCACTCTCGCAAAGAAAAGCAGAGACCCGACGGGCCGCTTAACCCGTTTTTCCTGCGCGAGAAAAATTTTTATTTCGAGCGCGACCGTTCATTCTGCGAACGGGAATATATTAAATATGCATCTCTCGGACACGTCGCGGTGTGTAGCTAAAAAAGGAGGGATTATATTTAGAAAGAGAGTCGTCGTCGGCACGTATGTAATATATTCATCATGTGTATTATAACGATCGGATTTCGAGTGAATTTTCGAATTATTCGTTATAGAACTTTGTTTAGTCTAGTTTAACACCATCGGAGCTATGTGTGTATACTTTGCAGCATAACTTTTAATATAAGAGGAAAGTGCTGTGGGTATATAATAATAATTCACGGGATTTAATGAGGACTGATGCAGCTCTCAGACTTAATTTCATTTCAGATTATATACTACTACTAATATATAATTCGCGCTGTGTGATGTATAGATATAAACTACTTTTGGAGCGAGGACGAAAAGTGTGTTGGCTAAAATCGTCGCGACGAATATGTAAGCGGTATGCATAGAAATGGGGAGGTTAAATTTTTTAACGCTGCTTCCTTAGAAAAGTGTGATCAGGGCCTGAATATTTCAGAGGATCGATATAGCCGTGTAGGTATATATAGATATAGAAGTTGAATGAATTCAAAAATATGTTTACAATTGGGTCACAAACAAAACGAAATCAGCGACATCAGAGGATCAATACCGAGGCGCTGAGAGAGAGAGACTTTGTAAGCCTCGTGTCCCTCTGCAATGAAATATGCAAAAATTTTATAGTTTAGGCCTGCTATACTGCGTTATATATAAATAAAAAAAACAAGTGTATACAAGTCAACGTACTTAAACTTTTATTTTTCAAACTTTCCCCCTGTATATGTTTCTATTACGCTTTACGCTAAGAATATCGATCTCTCCTCGTTCTTATAATAATTTACGACGACGGTAATTCAAATATCGAAGCCGAAGTTTATCGCCCGTAAACGTGATGTATAACACCACGCGCGTACACCTCATAAGTTTATTTTCGATATAGAAGACGAGAGTTTAGACACGAAAAAGTGAAACGATATCGTTCGATATAAAAATTGATCCGCGGACATCATCAGTGTCTTCGCTTTCGTCAAGTCACTCGTTTTAACAGTGCACAGCGCGCGCGCGCTATTCTCTTCTTTTTTTTCGTAAAGAAAATATTGATTTTCCACTCCTGTGAGATCTAAATATAGATATACAAACTATTATATCAGGCAAGGCTCTTCTTCGGTCTCACCGTGAAAAATAAAGTCTCTAGAGAGTAAAATCTCGCGATCTCGGGGGGGTATAATCATCGATATATGCTATAATTAGAATTCTATTTCATTGATTTCGAGCCGAGCGTATATATAGTGAAGCGTTGCATGAAATATTGAGATGTTTTTCAAGTTAATTATCAATCCATACGAGTATATAACGAGGACTATTTCCGACAAGGAGGTTATTATATTATTTAAATGTATACGTGAACGTTTTGAGAATTTGATATTCAAGTTAGCCTCAGTCAATGAAAGCCTAATTGAAAATTATATCAAAGCTATGTGTAATTATCGCGCGCGGTTACAACCGATTGTTTATTATCAACAATATTACACGCTACACCGCGTTGTTTGTCAAACCTGAAATGAAATCATTCGATGCTCAATTTGGCTAATTGGGATGATGAACGATATAATAGCCTGCAATTCAACGCTCGATTTCTTTTGTCATATCCAGTCGTTATTATTGTCAATTAATATACAAACAATTCAATGGCTTAATTTGCACTTTCTGCGTTTGGGTCAGCGGTGAAACTTCGATAATTATGAGCTCGCTGAGTTTACAAAGGACGATACTCTTTTACACTACGGTGTATCAAAACTTCACTGTCTTAGCATCATCAGTCTCTAATCAACTCGACGACGACGGTTAAAGTCAAAGAAAAAGCTATATACAGTCCATAAAAACAGCTACAAAAAAAATAGTGCATCTCCACCTGGACTATACTGGAGAGTATCTGTCAGTACACATGACACATGTGCGTTTAGCGCGTTAAAAAATACACATACAAATCACACGCACAGCATGTGAGAAGAGTCAATCAGAGCAGCTTGTCTCATTGAACAACAACAACAGCAACAACAACAACAACGACAATATAACCCACTAGTAGTAATAGTAGTAGTAAAATCCTCTCTGTCTAACAATACTATACACATGAAAACTGTCGGTTCTCCTCACCAGTCGTCGTGTCTCGCCTCCATGCCAGGGGTGAGCCATCGAGCAGCCGATCGATCGACCCGTTCCTGCTGCTGCTGCTGCTGCTACCTCTGCTGCGCGCACACATGCACTATAATATATTATATACACGACCCGAGAGACTCGAGAAAATAGACAGTAGAGATGAAAGAGTGAGACAGAGAGAGAAAAAAAAAGGAAAAATATAGATAGATTGTGCGAGTGCGTGCGTGTGTGTGTTATATATGTATAGGCACTACTGTCACATCGCGAAAGAGGAGAGCAGGACACGACGAGGACGAGGCCGAGGGCGGCGTGTGCAGCCTGCCTGGCACAGGAGCCCCCCGGACTGACTTGACTGTCTGCGCCCTCGCTTCACTGAGCCTCTCGGACTCGAAAGTATATAGGGTACGATGGCACTCTGAGAGGGTGGGGAAGCTCTTGCTGCTGGGGGTTGGTTTTCTGACCGTCACGAGATGTATGTATATTGACTCTTGGGAGGGGTGGCTTTAGGGTGGGATCACACGGCTGGGTGAGACTGTTTTACCGATCGAATCTCTCTCTCTCTGTTGAAGCTTTGATGGAGAGGTTTGAATGCGGAAGTGTCGCGTAATTGTGTACGTCACTGTTTTGTGAGCTGATTGCGTTTTTTGTTCTTGAAGCTTCTATTATTATATACCAGTTTTACTTCAGTCGTTCAAAGTTAAAGTTTCATGAAGACACTAAAAGCTGAAGTATATACGATTCAATGAATCATAGATTTAGAAGATTTCGTAGCCGTTGGAGCGGAAATTCAGTGGTTAATTAATAGGGCGGAAAAGCTCGAGTATAAATTTTGGAAAGTGGATTTGAACTTCATTTAATATGTAGTGAGAGTAAGCATCCGAACGAAAGTTAATAGGATGAGGATTTCGACTCAAGAAGTTTACCTCGCTTTGTGGTGCTACATATTTATAGCCTCTCACCTCGACTTCTCTAACTGCTCAACTTTCGAGGATATAGACAGGCATACGAGCAAAAGTTTTGTTTATCGCTATATACTGCGCTCTACAATTTACAAAGACGTGTTATTTGAAGAACAAAAACTTGGAGTGTCCCAAAAAAAAGAGTTTACCTGTTATCATCGCTCACACGTAACACATGAAAAAACTGCCGTTGCGTGCATTCGCACACTTTTAGCTAAATCACCATTTTTTTGCGTCTTTATAGAAATTGCATCGTTACCCAAACACATCGAAATACTCCAAACTCATAATCACACACATCGACATATCCTCGCAGCGTAAAAATCCGATATCCGTCAATCAATCAATCCCGTCCATCCGTCTTACATATACATTTAAAAAGCTTCATCAATCTCCCGCTCACAGAGAGTACGCACCTAAAAATAAGCTCGTAAAGCGACCTTAACCTTCGCTGGTAATTCTGACGGTCCTCCCGACCGTCACACTTTGCAAGCACACACGCGCTTTATTCCCTCCTCTCTCTCTCTTTCCCTATATACACTACTACCCCTTCGTTTAAATCGGAACATAGCAGTCGTTGCCTAAGGTGGATGATAATGGCTCGGAAATTCTCGTCTTTTGTTAATTTTCAATTCAAAAATCAAGCTCTATCGTCAATTTTAATACGTACTTTTTCCGCTGTCAGCTATTCCACTCTTCCATTCCTCGGCGCACATGAGAGCCTCACCTCATTACAACCATATCACACTAGACCGATACACACATGCTTCACTAAAAACACTAGTATCTATATTATATATTTTATATCTATATGTATATGTACAAGATAGACAACGCGCGAAAGCACACAGACACACACACACCACGTGACGCCGCAAAACCGATGATTATATATGTAAATATACGTGCGGGACGACCGACGGACGAGCGACTACTGCGGCTGCTTCGAGGGGAGTACAGCTAGCGAGGCTTCGTCGGTATACGCGTGTGTAATATGTGTGTGGGAGAGAGTTTGGGGGGATATATCTGCCGCTCGAGCAGCAGCGGCGCTGTGCTTGCAGGTGCTGCTACTGGCGCACGTGCGTGCTTTTCGAGAGAACGAGAGCTTGAATTTCGCGTGATTGAGCTTTTTCTTCGTCGAGGTGTATTTTTTACATGATTCTTTTTTTATTCTTCTTGAAGCTTTTAGAATATATTCTGTTAGTTATACTACGAGGATGTAGATAATTTTAAACCGCATCACGGCTAAATGAGCGTCTAATCCGTTTAGAGCTTCGCGGCGGTTCGCTGTTTTGCCTTCTTCTTCTTCTTCCATTTCACACGTGTGAATAATCAGTCGACAAAGAGCCGATGCAGTTTTGAAAACATCTTCCCGCTAAAATTCCAAATACACATTATAATATACGAAAGAAAATATCGATTCCTCAGCATTTTTTTTCAAAAACCCCATCACGGAGTACATCCTCATGGAAAACGCCACAACAATTCTCTCTCTCTCTCTCCTTACCCATCCCCCCGTATACAACTCTCAGAGAGAAAGAGAGAAAGAGGAGAGAGTTCGCTCGCTCGTTCCCTCGACTCTCCCTCGGCCGCATCGATCGAGCCGCACGCGAGTCGTCCCCCTCGGGCATGTGTGTACGCCGCGATAATCGGGGGAGCGAGACTCGAGTCGTGTCCCTAGGCTAGTGGCCTCTCTTGCATTTTAAATGAGTATAATACAGCGAGAGCCAGAGGCTCTTTAGCGTATAATATTTGTTGTTTTTCGCTATACTTCAAATGATCGCGGGCTTTTTGTTTTCCAGTATCAGGAGAGCTGGACACCGGAGTATGATGGGAGCTTGACGAGGAATTTTTTTTTTTATCGCGGAGGTTCGGTATAAGACGGATATAAACCGTTCGGAGTCTGCTTATCGTGTTGAAACTCGAAGCGAACAAGGAAGAGTAGGGTAAGCTCTTTCTCTCGAGTGGGTGTATGCGAGCGAGCTAATTTTGGCGCTTGTTTTTCTTGAGGCTTTTTTGGTATGCGCTGATTTTGGCGTGTAACTATATAACGGTTGATTAATGACTTATTTGTGATGAAAAAGGGTTACTTAATAAGCGATTAGGATATATGAGTGAAATTAGTAGGTAAGGTGTGATGCAGCAAACTTATAAACTCAGTATACATAATCCTGAATAATTTCAGCTAGTCTGAAAGTCTGTTTGCCAGTCCACTTGACGAGTAGCAGAACACAGAATCTTTCCGGGGCCAGGAGAAATATTTAGCTTTCGGTATACAGTCGAGACAGAGGCGTGTGCTTGCGTTTGTATACACACACAAAGGGGGTCGACTCGTTAATTCAATACTGCCGGCGTAACTATACGAGAAGCTTGAGATTTCGAGCTTAGCTCAGAGCTTCAAGCGTTTCCTCGAATAAATCTTGAATTCGCATCAACGGCGAATTTATTCTGTGAAGCTTATACTGATGCACGAGTTGTGTATATTGCGCTGCACTGGAAATTTTTTCAAAACTTTAATTAATACACTCGACCTTTAAAGTTTCTGCGTGGCAAGCTTGCGATGCCTATAGCGCGGGATTAATTAAAATTCAATTAATCGGCTAAATTAGATAGGCGCCGGATCTAAATTAAAATCGCTGATATTGTGCGCTGCCGTCAAGAGATAGGAGAGAGGCTTTTGTATATACATGTATCAACGCCGAGCGCGCGAAACTTGCAGCGCCGGTCTATAGGGCCGAAAGCTTGTTATGTGCAAGCTTGCGTCACGCGCGTGACGTAACGTTGATGGACTGATGCGAGAAAATTGAGATGGGAGCCGACGATGAACGAGAGATTTTTTTTTCATACAGTTGCGCAAGGGATTTTTGTTTTTTAATCTTTGTATTGCGATGCGTTTGATATGTGGATTTTGATTGATAAAAATATCGTCGAGTTTCGTTCACATGTAAAAAAAATGAATCGTAGAGATATTAAGTGTTTAAGCAACTTTATTCAATTTTTTTTTTATATCACTTAATAGGATCACACTTAACTTAATAAAATAATAATAATATGGAAGAGCTCAATAAATATATCCAAAGAAACGTCTTCCAAATAAAGTGTAACTATATAAAGAGAGCCTAAGTCATGGCTCTCGAATCATCAAAGTATATAAATATTTTACAACATGTAAAAAGCATCACTGTTATTTCGTCGTATTTATATATTTAATAAAAGTTTCAATACATAAAAAGAAAAATTCGCAACAAACTCGATAGAAATTTTCTTCTCTTGCGGCAGTTAATTTATATAGTTTTTCATTTTATCTTGCTGTTTTTTGTTTTGTTATTTCATTGTTTGTACACAGTTATTCGTCACTATTTTATATAACATTTACGTATTCGATCACATAAATCAGTTCGTCTATTCGTTCTTAGTGGCATTGTTACAAAAAATAAAGAAGAAATGCTCGCTTTCACATATCCAAATAACACACGAAAATAAACTCAAACGATTAAATTTTATTGAACAAAACTAAAGTCTACGATTTTGTCGGTAATAACGAAAAATTTTTTTTTATTATTCACTATACATAAAAATTTTTTATAACGTCAAGTAAATACGTTTATGATAACAATGTAATAAGTAAGACGAGATGTATTTACATGGTACACTTATCGAAACAATATCATGGAATCATCAAAATTAGGTTTTGCTTTATCGCTACTCTGACGGTTTGAAAAAAAAAAAATATAAAGGCAACATGATTTTCAATTGTATTGCATAGCTCAAACTAAACTTTATAAACGAAAAATTTCCAACTTGTAAATTAAATCTCTATCAAGGATAGTATAACATTTAACGGCAAGATATTATTGTTATAAGTGTACAGAGACTTTAAGAAACAAAAATAAAATAAAAATCTACACAACGAGATCGCACATTTTTACGGTACAAACGAGTTTGTCATTTTTATTATGCTTTTCTCAGTTTTCTCTTTTTTAGCGTTCTCTATGTATTAGTACGTACATACATCGTTCTCTTTTTTTCTTGCGCCAGCACAATGATCGCGGGGTCGTAGTCACATTTTTCGCTTTCCAGCTCATTCTCATCTTTTCGTTTTCTTTCTTTTTTCGAAGCTATACACTTTGCACGTCCACAAAATGTAGAAAAATCGTGAATGAAGCAGAGGAAAAGCTCTTTTCTCCTGTGTATTGTTCGCCGAGACTAGAAATGCGTACAATGTTTGTGTCATAGTGTATTTCGTTCGAGTTTTTTTGCCTTTTTTGTTCAAGAAAAAAAGATACGAATTTGGATTGCGCGTTTTTTACCTCGCATGTATTTACATAGGGCAGTGTTATAAAAGAAGTTATACGTATCTTGAGATTTAAGAGGATTCCGGAAGATTTTTTTATCTGTAATTTTCGTTACTTTTTCTACAGAGTGATAGAATTTCAGAAAGAAAAGTCGATCTTCAAGATTAGAGACGACAGTGAAATGTTGAGCTCCGAAATCCACTTAAAGCTATTGCAGGCACTAGAAAATGACTCTTCAAGGCTATTTTGCCATGCGCTTCATCACTTTCAAAAGGTAGGAGAAAAATACTCATCGTCCTTCCAATACTTATAGTGCCATTTTCTCCTGTCTATCGGAATCCGCAAATTTTAATCAGAGTACAACCGAGTATCGACTTTCCTAAGTATCCTTTCGAAATGCCCGTAATTCGCCGCCCGATGTTTCGTATACAGTCAGTCAATTTGTCAGAAAATTTTGTTCGCGCAGCTTATTTCTTCACAATTCGTGTCCAAAGTTAATATTTTTCTCAACAAATTCAAGTATACACATGCTCGTCGTTGTTTTTGAATAATTCGTTTCGAAGATCTATGTATGGTGTAACGTTTGATTATGAGTTCGAAATTGGTGAACAAGTACCAAACAAACCTCGAACGTATATTGAATACATCGCAAATTACCGACTGACATAATAGCTCTGACCCGCACACAAACAGCTAAAGTTTTGCAGAAAAATCACCGAAAACGATCGAATGGCTATCAAACACGGATGGGATCGTTTATATTCCATCGAGTGGAAATTCCAGATAGACGCTGTTCGATCGAACGCACTGAACTTTCACCTGTGTTTTTATTGCTTACCAAAATCACTCATGTTTCCACTCGTTTAGCTACAAAAATATTTCTCTTTTCTCGCTTCGCATATTCTCACACAGTATATCACGTACGATTCAACCAGTTTCCTTTGCTCGAAGAGATGTGAAATTCAACATGAAAAAAGTCTTACCAAACCCTCTGCTTTTGATTTCGTTCATCATGACCCCGTTATTACAATAATTTTACAATTCTACTGCCCGTTCCACACTCAAAACATACCCGCACATGTTTACACACCGTCGCATCTGTCGACCCTTCTTTTCTCATCATCAAAGAAATTCATTTCACAATTTTCGTTTTTTTCAAATGGCTCTGATAAAACACAGTTTGACACGGGACAGGAAAATCAAAAATTACAAAACATCTGTTGCTCGGTCGATAAATTCTCTTTATCACAATCCCTGCGAACACGCGGTATGGAACGTCCTGTTTTACCGACGGTAAAGCCAGAACAATTCTCCATCGTCATTTCAAGTCCGTGCATCGCTCGCTCGTCGGACGGCATGCATTAGTGTAAAATCACTCGCCTATACACGTGCGCGATTTAATCAGCCCTGAAGAATCGATAAAGACGGCCGCCTATATGAGGTTAATACTTAGAACGTAAGTAAATATCAAAATCACTTGTTTTCATGATCGTCCGTCGGGCACTGATTCCGCGACACTTTCTCGGAAAAATCATCGTCGGGAAAGAGTAGCCACTACACTGCGTCGTTCTCGTCCTGGTCGCGCCGTCCTTAGCGCTGACACGACCGACCTCAGGAACGAATGGAAGACTGCTGCTGCTGTGATTGCTGCTGCTGCTGTTGAGTCGTCGAGGACGGCTGCGAGACGTAGCGGTTAAGCTTGCTGTCGATTATGATCTCGTCACCGTTGCGGATGTTGTATCGGTAGAGCTGCTTGTTCGGGTAGAGCATCTCTTCCGGTCCGTACTGAGATCGCAACTCCTATAATAAAAAGCAAAGTAGAGTTTTAGTTCTGGGTTATTGTCGTCTGATTACCGACGCACTGTTTTACCGACTGTATATACGTACTTGATCGATGTAGAATAGCCTCATACGATTCGCAGGAATTTTCACCATCGACTCTAGTTTAGTTTTCAGCTCGAACACTGTTCTGTACACATCCACCGACCTCACCTGAAAAAGAATTATTATCGATCAGTGCCGATGGTCGAATAAAGCTGTGAAGTAGCGCTCAATCAAGCCCTCTTCTCTCCTTCACAATTTCAAATGCTTTAAGCAAGGAAAAAACTTTACCTCGACTAGGTCACCATAGGTAAATTTGACTTTCACCCTCTTCTCCGGCGTCAAATCTACGTGCACAAGTGGATCGAGTTTTCCGTGAATTCCAACCAACTCGGCGTACCTGAAATGTCGAGAGAATTAATGAGACGGTTTTCTTTCGTCGCAAAGAAATTGGGGCGAATTGTAGCCAAGGTAACTGCGAGTTCTAATTTTCTTTTAAATCACTTAATATTCCATCTACTGTATAACTAAATTCTCTCCTCTAATATAAGGCGAAGTAAAAAAAGAAAGTCGCGGCCTTCGATAGAAAACATCCGAGTTACGTAATAAGATAGTCCTTTCTATCGATTACCGCACGAAAACAATAACGACTATCATGTGCACACAAATTAAATTCACTAAATTCAATTATTTGATAAAAAAAGGATACAATTGCTACGAATAAGGGAATAGGGCACGGCGAAGGTCAGCCAGCATGTGAAGACAGAGGAGCTTACCTCTCGGGTCGATCGGCTTCCGGCTTGTCCATATAGTAACGAATGAAGGCTCGCTCGGCGTCCTCGCGCTCCTGCGACGAGATGACGCCGCCGCCGTTCAAGGTCTCCACGTTCGGCAGACGGGCTATCAGCAGTTGCCGCCTCTCGTGCTCTGTGTACTCGCGTGGACTCTAAAGATGAAAAATTTGAGGATTAAGGAAAAACTTGATCATTGTCATGTATTTGAATGCATTTTAATTTTTATTATGTTACTCTCTACCAGCTTTATTTTTCCTACAAAATTCTATTATAACAAAAGGGGAGTCCAGTGAAGTTTTAGAAACAGTAGCTAATATAGACCTGTTTTTTTAACTCTAAATTTGTTCAAACTAATTTTTATTGACAGTAAGAGTATCATTTTCTTTTTTCATTGCCAACCAAACTTCAGTGTACGCACTTCCATTAAATTACTTTCCAACGCAAACTGCTGCGCGCATTTAAATAACTCTCGAAGCCGCGTATCGCCGTAAATATCGAGGCAATGATTCACGAACTGGCCGATACCAAATCGAGAGCACACTGCATCGAAACGATTTGGCATAATAACAATGATAATGACGATGATTCGAAGCTTATAAGTATTATTATACCTCGAACAAAGGGCATCCTTGAATTCTGAGAGACTTGAGCGCCGGGAACCGGGCGATTTTCTCGATGTCGTCCCACGTGGCCAACAACGTGCCATTGACATTGAGAAACCTGAGCATCCTGAAGGGATCGTGCGCTGATTGGCTACCGCTCGATTTACACTCCGACTCTGTCGTGCAGTAGTTCGGCATCATATCGTCCTCCTCGAAGTTTCTGTTGCCTGCAACGTATAGTCGTATCGTTAGTGACATTATTCTTTTGTGCAAAATTTCTTAAAAATATAACAATTGTAATTTTGTCGTTAAACAAAAATTAAGCGAGACATTGTATAGACAGAGATGTCAGTATATAATGGCCGAGTCCGGGGAGACGATCAATATTCGAAACTTCAAATCACAGCGGACTATTGTAGAACGATCCGATTGAGAATCATGCCCCCCGATGAAAAGCTCTTTTTGCTGCTATACTTCCATTGAACTTCGCAAGCTCTACTTTCGCTGTTGGCTTTTATCAAATTATAGCAACGGTCGCAACGGGAAAATAAAACAATGCTATATACTCATTCGTTAACCTACTTTGTAAATCAATCTATTGATACAGTGCCTGTTTTCAAACATTTCCAATTAAATTTCAATCAATAATAATTTAGTGTCCTCGTGAATTGTCCTCCTCTCACCTTTACCACCACATCCGTTCTCCAGATGAATTCCTCCGTTCCTCTCGACGATGTGATTCATATTCTCGGTGTCCTCGTTCTCGGTATTTTCAGCCCTCTCCCTCTCTTCCATGTCCAATGACCTAATGGGACACTCGGCGAGTACCAAACTCTCTAACGACGGAAAAGCGTAGCCGAGCTTGGCGATCTCGCACCAGAACTCGATGGGGTTACCGGTGAAGTGGAGCTTCTTCAACGTCGGATTACGGTTCTCCGGCTTGTCGAAACCCAGCTCCACTGCCTTGTATTCGTTCAGGGATAAGTGAAGCTCCTCGAGGTTACGGAGTAGCCGGATGAGGCCTTGGACCGTCGACCAGGAGACGCGTGTACCGTTGAGTACGAGGTTGCGTAGGGCGTCGTATTTGCCATCTTTTACCTGTTGCAAAATTTTTATTTAATTAGCATTTTTTTTAAATCGTTGATGAGTTAAACGTGATGAAAAAAAACCTTTTGTATTACTGAATGGTCAAATTATAATGCTTTATATAAATATTGACCGCGTAATAATGTTTTGAAATAGAAACGTCAAGTGTGTAAAAAACATTATACTACTACTTCAAGCCATACAAGTTTCCTTATCTAATTCTTGTATTTCAAAATAAACTCAAGAAAGCTAGTACAGTAAAATCTTCTTTAAAACAGTCCTCCCTACATTATTAAATTTACATCTCGTCGTTCACAGCTAAATCAGTAACGATTCAATAATCCTCTGCGTAATAATTCATGTATATCAATATCACTGCGTAATTAGATTGAAGAGCCGTTGACCAGGTTAAAAACAAAATATCCGAATTGAGTTGTTGTACGAGTGAAAAGCTCATCGATCTAACACAGTATTCAAATAAGCAGCGCGAAGTCTTACGAGCGTAGTCAGCCCTGCGTGCATATGTCGAGCGTCTTTATTTTACATAAGAGACGCGTCTTCCTACATTAGTGCTCTCAAGACACTTTATGCCCGTTTTGCATATTTGTTATTTTACGACCATTGGGTCTTCCGAGTGTTACAACTCGTTGCTTTCATTTTCCGAGCGATTATCACTGATGTGCATGAGAATAAAGAAAGCTGTCTCATCACAAAATACTAACGCAGTTATATAAAAAAAAATTCGTTCCCACAAAATAAACTTTTCAATGTAATCCTCACCTCCAGCGCTTCCGGTAAGCTGTTGAAGCTCAAATTGACGAACTTAATCTTGGGCATATGCCGTAAAATTCCAAAGACCTCGTCCCACTTGGACAGCTTGTTCTGGGCAAGATCGAGTTCCTCGACATTGCGACACTTGCTGCGCAGCTTCTCGTCGTCGGCTCCGGCGCACTCGATGTCGCAGTCTTGAAGAACGAGAAGAGCCGGGACAGTGTGTCGTGGCGACTTCTTGGGGATGAAGATGCTAACCGACAGGGCAGCGCTTCGAGGTGAACCACTGAGCTGTGCACTGGCTGATGATTCCTGCTCGTCGTCGGTTAAACAGCAGTCAGAGGCCGGCGCCGTGTCGCCGTACTTGAGCTCCAGCGCTTCCAGCAACGACGGCATCTTCACTGCATTCTGGAATTTTTTAAAAGAGTATCGTTAGGCTGGTGTTGTTTAGAACGACAGCTGATTTATTATGGCAGAAACGAGTGTGATGGATTTGAATTTTAGGAGGATATGGGATATATTATTGTGTGTAATGTAATGATCCGATCCGATCATGGAAAAGCATTTACGATTCTACAACAAACTTATCCTGAAATCTAGTCTCTTCAGTAGTGTGTTACCGATTTCTCTACAACCAATTTAGAAAGTATGCCGATTTTAAGATATTTTCTAATTCCGTTTCAAACCAAAAAATACTTGCAAAATAGCATAGTATAGAAACAAACGTTATAAGTACAGCTCGATTCTAAGGATGTTCATGAATACATGTATTTAACTAGCTAGCACTGATTACCGATTCAGAGAAGTACATGAGACCGCAGTCACGACCACAAACCGGCAGACTTGGCATCTAAAAAATGTGCAGCTTTATGCGGTACGTCATGCCAAAAGAATACTTGGATGATTATTAACATCGATTTCATTATAAAATAAAAAAAAATAATAATCTTCAGTGGTAAATTATTTCACACAATATACATTCAATATTTGTTATTCTTGATGCTCGAACGAGAATCTCACTTTGTATTCCAGGATGTAACGCTTTAAACCATCAGTTTCTAGATGCACAAAATTCAAGACTCAGCAGTAATGTTTATATAAGGCTGCTGCCTTCTACAGTATTCAAGATCGCGATTTGATATGCGCTTCTCGCGTTGTAAGATAAAATCGAAGAGGCGGAACTGGCGCCTTCCAGATGATGCTTTGAGGAAAAGGTTCTCCTCGTAAAGTTATCAATAAGAGAGATGCATGACATTATATTCCTATGTTTATGGATAGGATGTAATGCCTTATACATTCGCCGATGATTTCACTCAGGAAAACTACTGGTTTCTCAAACGTCTGATGCACAGGAGTCTATCTATTCTAATTAACCCATCAGATGTTCTTTTTTTTCCACACGTAAGCAATAAATTTCCTTTTATGAGAAAAATCAGACTCATATACAAGTGCGATTCCAATCAAAGCAGAACAGTGAAAATCATTATTCCTCAGCTCAGCAGCTATTCCAATCGAATCACCCATTAGCCTCCATCCAAGCGAACAAAGCAGCGAAAAAAACGCGCATCGAAAATACACTCTCGAATAAGAAGTGCATTAGCATATTGCATGAAGATTGAATAATCCATCAAATTGCGCCCACCACGACGACGAGTGATCCTCGTAATTCTTTTTGTCGTGATTCACGGAGCGCGCCGGCGAAAATCGATCGAGTGACTTCGAAATACATAAGACGGATTCGCGCGAGGAGGTGGAATTTGATTCTCTCATGTGACCTTGTAGCTTTCCGTTTTCGTCCGAGAATTATGATAAGAGAGGATATACACGGAATAAGTTCGGCTGTAGTTTCATTGTTGGAGAGCTGCGAATTTAAATTTAAGATTTTTTTTTAATTGACTTCGATTAAGGTATGATTTTTAATGCCGCGCAATGAATATTTTATAGGTCAATATTAAAGCTCAAGTTCAGGCTTTTCAAGAGCAAAACAATCATGAAGCATAGCCTCTCTATCTCTTCCGAGTCAAGGTCTGCTTACAATGTTTAACTTTCTATTATGGAAAATGATCAATCACACTCGGCTAATAACTCACCGCGCAGTAGTCACTGCGCATATATTCCTCATTTTTCACGCTGCGATAACTCCACGTCCAAACACTCCTCGATAAAACGTTGCATCTCGAGTAACTTTATCTCTAATAAAAAAAAGAAGGAACGACGCGCGACAAACAAATTACCCGCACTCCCACGCGCAAAAAGTCTTCCGCGAAATTTTCCAGAGAGTGGCGCCTCTATACCGAGAAAGAAAAGTCTCGAGATAGGAGAGGATACGAGCGCGCGTGCAAACAATATTACAAATTGCCGACTAGAACTCTTCTCTCTCTCAATGGTGTCCTCCGCCGCTCTCCTTTCGCTCTCCTTTGTCCCGCGTATTTTTGCGCTCTTGTGGTATATAGGAACTTTGCCCGCATGAAGGTTCGTGTGTCTGGAGATGCTTTTTGGACTGCGGGTTTTACATCTGTGGTGTTGTGTAATGTTTGCGATATATTTGAATTGAATGTATGTATAGATGCTGTAAGAGGACTGTATGATTTATTTGCGATGCAGCATTGCATGGGAAATTAATTTTGTAATATAGTTTGATTGCGGAATATTATGTCGAGCGACAAATCAATCTATAGTTGGAGAAAAAAGGATTGGGTCTAGTCAGACGAGGATTGCGAGAGATGAAGATTGGAGAGAGATAAAGGTCAGATGCTCATCTGGATCCTGTTTCACATTTATTCGTCGAAATACTTGGAGAAAAGTATAGTTTCGTTTGACAGCCAAACAAGGCAAAGATTCAAAGTGAAAAGAAGCAATTATTTCGACAAGTTCTTTGTCCTGAACAAACATTTTAAAGTCCAAAACATCAGCAAAAGACGTACACACAGTTCTACCTGTCTTGAACTCTCCGCATCAGCATTACTCATCGCTTCCAATTTGCGATTCGCGAATTAATTTACGTATCCAATGATCCGAAGTCTATAAAAAAAAACAGAACAGCTCTTTTCATTTCTTTTGCGAAACAAACACACTCGTTCAAACGTAACATACCAAACACACCCATAAAAAAATGAAAATTCCCTGAGAGCCATCACACAAAAGCACCTCGAAAACCTCTCCATCTCTGTCCAACGAATACACTGCAGACTTCTACGTACATATTATACCTACATCTCCCTGCAATTGGCGACGGCAGAAAGCGCGTGGGCGAGGCGACTAGAGCCTATGCGCTATTGCAGCGCAAATATAACGCGCGTACATACGTACGTACGACCGGTTCTCAGCTGCGCGCCGCGCAAAAAGAGACAATGGCGCGACCTTATGGCGAATATGGTCAGACCAGATTCTAGCGAGTCTCTCTCTCTCTCTCGCGCGCGTGCGCTCTCTCTCTCTCTCTCTCGCGTGCATCTGTTATTCCTGGCGCACTTGATTTTTCACTCTTCCCTTAAACATATATATATACCTACCGAGAACGAGATTCCGCGGGACGAAGAATATGTATGTATAAGGCGAGATTGATATTCAAGTTTTTATAGGAACGAGATTATATTTGGAAGAGAGGATGAGTATGTATAACTGGACTGTGTCTGGAAGATGGTCTAACAATACAGCTGATTATACCTATATTATTATAAATAATTCAGTTTTTACTCTCTCGGAAAAATTATTTTCTTGAAAACTTCTGATACATCATCAGGATAGAATTTCGCTACACTGAACTAGTTTTCGAGTAATTAGCTCTCAATTCAACGAAACATAATGCATTGGCCCACTTACTCGAAGTTCGATAACTCATAGAAAGCCTGAGGAAGCGAGAGAAAAGGGCTAGATAAACCGAGAGAGAGAGAGAGAGACACGGAAAAAAGGCCGCGGTGAAAATATATCGCTCGGTGAGATAAGTCGCTCGCGCGACAGACAGTAACACAGCGCGACCGACTGATTAGGTCCGCGAGAGAGAAAGAGAAGCAAGCTGCATAAGTGCTGCCGGCGAAGACCCAGATAGACGTTCTCTAACGTGTGTTGGTTAGGTACTTGGATGAATAAATGGGTGAAAGAGTGCAGAAAGGAGGAGATATTTTGTTACCGACTGAGGCTTTCTGAATTACCGACATATAATCGCTTTTTGAATATTTGGAGGTGTTTTAGTGATTTGCTTGATGGATAAATTGGAAAATCGTGATTATTTCGATGGGATGTGAATTGAATCAATTATTTTGTATAGTTGTTGATTTTCTGGAGAAGAGCGAATTGAGAGCATTTTGAACATAACCTCAATGTTTACCAATCGCGCATACTGATGGTAATACAGCGAACAGAAAACTATGAAATGCTTAGAAATGTATAAAGTACTAATTTCAACATATGCATACAGTAGTAAAACAAATCAATATATCGAATACCATGACCTTAGAAATAAATACCAACACTTTCACGATTTAATTTCCATGTAAAAGCTCGCCTCGTGGACAATCGGTTGCTATTTTGAGTTAGTCGCAGGAGTCACTATCGATGCTTATTTACAGCGATCAAAAACAGAGACAGCCTCTATTTCAAATCAGAAATACGTTACCGATCACACGCCGCTTTTATGCTTTCGTGTTATGATTGAAGTCAATAACCAAGAGTTGATTACTCGTGGCGTAAAACAACTAATTTTAGAATTTTCGCGTCAAGAATTTTTCTTGGACGTTTTAAAACATGCGTCATTTAGAATATACTAAATATAGAAAAATTACGCGCTGCATATCTCCGGGAAATCTTCCAATCAAACGTATTTCTCTATACACCAAAAAAGTAAAATCTATTGTGTGCAAACAATCCGTGAGTGAATTCTTGAAATAAATTTCCACGCGATATACCTCAAAACTTTCGCTCCAAATATTTCGATCGGACTAAATAAATCAGCGAGATACGAGCGCGAAGACAGAAGGAGGAGAAAAAGAAACAGCCCCTGTATAGACCGCATCAACCCGGAGGTATATACACACATTGTTTACATCAGATTCCAGTCGAAATCCTCTGCGGCAGAACGTCTGGACTTCGTTTGCCGAGAGACCCAGATAACTCGGTGATCTGTGTGCTCGAGTAGCACTGCGCTCTGTAGCATGTACATATAGGTATACACATAGTATACGCGAGCACAAGAGTAAATCCACTACCCGCTGGGCATATACGGAGTGTTCCAGCTCTAATTTGACCCTGGAGATCTATTTCTTTGTTTCTCGTGAATTATCGATCTGTTTACCGCATTTGGCTCTAGTACATCGTTAAAATGTCTCTTTTTTAGGTAACTTTTATTCCGCGATGCAGTAGTGATTGAATATTGTGTCTGATAAAAACCAGTTTTATATAAGATTCTTTTCCTAAAGAGTTTTAAGTTATGAAAATTATTGAAAATAATAAAATCTAAATTGTCAAACCGTACACAAACCAAATCATCAAATAAATATCAATTTAAAAACGACGATTGGATAACGATAAGTACAAAAATAAGCAATATTTTCCAGCTCAGTCTAAACAACCCATCATCAGATCTAAAGACACTCCTCATCAATTATTCAAACTAAATCCAGCCCACAAAACCCGTATACAGCATCACGTATCGTCTCTTCCCCATCCTCACGATATCACGAGCACATACAACTCGACTTATAAGCCGCAGTACTGAAACCGAGCTCAGCACGTCTCCAGCACACACATACATTCACCACAACAGCTATTGCGCTCATATACGTGAGCGGGATGCATAGGTGCGCGCGAGCGAGGGACGTATTATACGCTGGCTGCTGCGGCTTCTACGTAATCGCGATCGGTTCAACGGCCATGCGAAATTAACTTTCTCTAGCCGAGCTGCTGCTGCTGCTGCTGCTGCTGCTGTTGCTGCTGCCGCGAAAGTCGCATCGCCCCTCGTACATGTGTCTAGGAGAGTGTTTTGTGAAAAGGAGAATAGAGCGTGTTCGGATTCGTTTTTTTTTGGACTCTGATGGCGAGTTTGATGTGGGAAAGGTATACAATAATGGGTGACATTTGACTTTCTTATTCATGTTCAAGGGAAATATAATGGAGTCGAGAATGATGCATTGTGCAGTTCTTGTTTTGAATGTTTGAACCGATCTTCTGGACATTTTGTGAGAAATCGGTATAAGTTTGTAATGAAGATCTCTCGCAGCTATATTCTCAGAGGTATAAACGAACCAATAAAGTCGTTATTTCTTTCGATATTCCCATATGGGAGCTACACAGAGAAAGACGACAATGAGTCTGTATATTTAATATATGGGTTAACGAACGAGTAAAAACGACCGATTAAGGATGACGATTTTTTCGTCCGCTCTCTGAAGAAAGTATAATGCGCGCAGCTATTATTTGCTTTTGTTTTTATCGAAAGTCCACAGAGCAGACAGTTTGATATAAATAATTGCGCTTCGAATCATTCTCATGTTAATGCACTGAGAAAGCGATACGCGAGTAGCGGCTGGCTGCAATTGCTCGTAATATCCTGTTTAATTAAAATGCGCATTTTCTATTCTGCGGTATATAGCCTTGTGTACTATACTAAACAATCACCGTCGCTGAGTAGTGAAGACATAAAACTAAAAATTTTATCCAAAAAATAATAATTTATACGATTTCAGTAAAGTATACGAAGACAAACAGAATCAGCTAATTGTCTTGCATCTCGATTCTATAACAGATGAGCTGTACAAGTCGCATTCGTCGCGCGGGCGCGTTAAAAGCCATTTAACTTTTACATAACTCCTCTCGCGAGAGACCAGAAATAAAAGCATCATCAATCCATCGTTGCACAGCTCGACACAGACACCGCCCGCATATCCTAAAATCCAATCGAGCGCTAGGCGTATCGAATCTCATCTCTCTCGAAACGCTATAGCAATAGCGCTGTGACGACCGGCTTAATTAATGGGACCAGAGCGGCACACACACACGGCATCAGTAGCTAAATCCAGAAAATCGCGTGGCCTTGACCCTGCGCGCCAGAGACACAGACACATATATAGAGAGATGGAACCGGAGCTGTGATATGCTATACCGGGGCCGACCTAGAATCCAATTGCGCGAGATATATTTTGGAACTAGCAACGGAAAAGCGAGCGAGCTATGTTACGTCGTATTTTTTTCTAGTCAGAGAGAGATGGGAGGTTATAAGGGAACTTTATTAGGCTTGTTTATATATAGATGAGATGGAGTTTTGAGAGATTCGTAATAAGAGAGGTGAGTTATAGTTTTGAGGGCCCGAGCTTTTATTTACTTTAGCTGATGAGCTGTATTGAATGATATGAGTGACAGTTGAGGTTATGTCGTGCAATTTTTAGGTTAGTGTTTACGACTCCTAACTATTTTTATTTCTCATCAATATCGTTGATGGTTATAAAAATAATGAAAAGGTTTCACGTCTTTTACAATTTGTCCAGAGTCGACAAGCAGCTGTGTACGTGTCCAGAGCAATTTACTTCGATCGAATGCGGAAACGTCTTGCGCTCGGTATAGTAGATAATGTCCGAGATTGGCGAGACGCGTGCGCGCAATAATTTATTATACCTGAGACTTTAATTCGCAAAAGGGTCCCAAGGTGTGCTCAATCTCTCATCTTTTAAATCTACTAGATGCGATAGTGCTGAAGCGCCTTTTAATCGGATTATTTCTATATAGCCTGTACTGCAGAGCCAGAGGATCAGCTTCAAATTGGGTTACGCTCCCAGAAGTTCTACTGACGATTATACTCTCTCGCATCGGCTTCGATTTTTCAGAAATCACGAATTTTAACGACGCCGTTACGAAACAATGAGCTTAAAACTTTGCTACACGTGTATTATAGATTGTAGTATACACGTGAATGTGAGAGAGAAGCTTTTTATTACGCGATATTTCTTCCTTCTGAAAATCAGATTTAAAACTTTCCCCCATAAACATGATCAAATCTCTTGGTCATACCTCAACGGCTTCATTGGGACGGACGAAATTGATTAGAGTCGTGAATTTGAAAGTGAATTCTAATGCGAACGTATATTAAAAGCTACGCTTATATTATATATGAAATTTCATTATCATTTTGCAATAATTAAACGATCTCCCGATCCTGCACACGAGCCATCAATACATAAAAAACGAAGATTACGCAAAATTAAAATGTCTAAATAGGTACACCCAATCAAACTTATGTATTTTTAATGTCCGAATAAAATATCGCGTTTTCCAAAGCTGAAAGAGTGAGAGAGAGAGAATAAACATACTCTGAATATATAGTAAAAGTGAACGTTTCAATGACTGAGCATGCGAGTGCCGTAAATATATATGTGAGCTAGTGTGTGTGTGTGTTGCCGTACACGGACGTAAAACCACATTTACATCTCTCTCGCACCCATTGAAATTCTTATTGCGCATTCGGCATATATATCGCCGTTCTAAATCGACTACACACATTTATATACTCTCGCAGTTTTATTTATATATACTTATGCATACTCATGAGTACTCTCGAGATGCTTCAAAAGGGTTTTCCAAGCAGCTGTACTTCTTTTGATATAGCTCTTACATATTCACGTCGCATTTTGACAATATACCAACTTCAATATATCAGCTTCGAACAATTAGGTAAAGCTACGCGCAAATATCAATAGAACCTCTTCAAACACATGCACACAAACACACGAGCGCTCGAATCTCTCGCTTTCTTCCCACCCAGCTCATCATCCCATCGACGCTAACGTCTTAATTGGAATTTTTTCACGCAGCTTATGCTATATAGTATTTAGTGTATAGCCTTCACAGGAGATCTCTAGCGAGAGGCCAACGCTAACGCGAGTGATAAAATGGGAAAAGTCCTTTCGAATTTCACGCTTGAGTTGCGTCACGCGCTCGCGTTCGGTACATTGCCACCGAGAGCGTTTTGTTGCTCTCGGCTTTTATATACATATACAGCATACATATATTTGTTGCAGTAGTGGGTCTCGTTGGCGTCTAGTGCAGGTGCAGTGGATCACGTGTGTTTTTTTTTTGCACGAACAGATGGGACGTGTACTCCTCTTTTAGACTGTGTGTGTTTCAGCGGAAATAGGGTGATTTGTAGCGTTTCTTGGTGGCTTCTTTTTTTTCTAATTTACATGCAGAGGCAGAGGTTATTTTTATGCTATAGCAGGTGAAATGGATACACGGGAAATTATCGGTTAAGCGAATATGTAGTAGACGCGATAATCAGCTGTAAATTAGGTGAAACATTTTTGAAACGTGAAGATTGGTCTGCGCGTATGTTTTCTAATATTATAACGTTATCATTTGGAGAACTTCCGCGAAAACGGCTTCCTTCTCTGTCTCTCTGTATACAGGATAGAATCACAATCAGCCCATAAATCTTTTCTCCAGAGCTAGTCTTCGTTTATATGATACAAAGCGCAACAACAAAATTAATAAAATCTACCGGTATACAATTCTATAATATATAAGAGTCAGTATAGTGTCTATAGACCGCCTGTGGGCTTTGCATTATATACGGAGAGCGTTTTCCTCTCCACATCAGCATCATAGCACCGGGGAAATTTCTCTCCTCGGCAAAAAGATCCTCGTAATAACGCGAAATAATGATCCTTTTTCAGCCGACGGACGATTTTTAACGATCGCTTGCGCCTCGCTGCGCTCTCTCGATGTTTCATTGACGATATAATCATGGGCGAACTGAGTTGCTGCAGCGGCCTTTTATTGAACACGTATATAAAGTTTCGCGTGTGTGCAGCTCTATATTTTCCAAAGTGCGAAAAATTGCGGAATATCGAGAATTGTGGGGGATCTATATAAGGACTTGACACTTGTTCGATATAACGAAATGAAAATTTGTTTCGTTTGTAATTTATTTTTACTTCGAATAATGTATTTCATGAATCATGTGCTATCAGGGGCCAGGTAATCTTATCAGAGCGTCGGTCTTCAAATAACCGGCGGTGAATTATATCCTCGAAGATTTCATTTGTTTTTCACTGCGAACCTCATTAATATCACTTAGTGTGTAATCGTCAATTTCCGTGGAAATATACTCTTTACAATAAACGAATTTACTTTCACTACGTATTACTTATCCTACATTCTTAAATATCCTATTTTTTGCCACCTCAATTCCGCGATGTTGAAATATTATAACGAAGCAGAATATTTCAGCCGAGTTCCTTATTGCACAAAGCCAAATCAGCTCAAATAAACAATTTAAACGGCAAATTAACGTTGAATCATCGCCATTCATTCCCACAGCAAGAAGTCCATTGACAAAAAGGCGCAGCAGCAGCGGCGCACAAAGAAACTACGGCCGAGTTCAAAGTTGCTCAACGTCACAAGCGTCGCGAGAGCTAACCGACAAAAAGATAAGATTTTTCCAAAGCCATCGTCTTTCACTGCAGCTCAGCTATATCCCAGGCAGATTTCTCCTCTTTCTCATCTTTCTTTGGCCTGACGAGGCTTAACCGCAAGTACTTGAAATTATATCGCGGATCGTTTCTAAATCGTCAGAGAGCAGTCTGTGACTCGCCTCTGTGTGTTTCATTCAAGGATCTAATAAATATATGTATAATAACCATAATCTTGTTTGAAACTGTATTCTCGGACTGGATGAGTATTGAAGAAGATTAGTAAGTTTGACACGATCATTAAATGTTTTTCAGAATGAAAATACTTGATCTTTGATCCCTATGTAGTATATTGATGCTTGTATTTTGCACTCTTGGCGTGTGATTGATGAATTGTACGCTATGGTTGCTCAACAGAAAGTGTATGTGTACATAAAAATCGGCTGAATATGACGTATAATTTGTATTGGTATTATTAACTCTGAAATAATGCATCAAACTTGTAATCACCAGTCACGAAACTAATTTTGCCTGGCGTATTTGTGAATGTTAAAGGCACAGTCGAGGTGTTGGCGGAATATAAAAATAGCCTGAGAAGAAAGGCGTATAATGTAACTGACTGCAAATGTTTAACGATCTTTCATCGACTATAGATCTAGATGAAGATTAAGTATATCTGAATCATTTTTAACTTTCGTCATTCCTTTGCAAATATACTATTGAAGTACGTAATTTTGCATCTCGAAAATATATCGCCAAAACCAAGCATATCCAAACAATCCTCGCTCAAAATTTTCAAACCGATATACAACACCTATACATCATCAGCCATATACTCAACGAAACTAAACGCATCAGCCACGCTCTCTTTAAACTAATCCTAGACGAGATGAAAGTCTCTCTTCAGTAGTAGCGCATCAGCACCGCTACTGTTTCGTCATTCGATCCCGGCACTTTCGTCGATCGCGTCATAAAAGTGGCTTTCGGAGGCCGAGCGTCGCTCCACATATCGCCGCCGCTAAATATACGTGTGAGGACGCGCGAGAAAAGAGCCGGTGGTCGGCTTGCTTGCGAAAGCCGATGCTGCTGCATCACGACACGGGTGGAGTAGAATTGCACGTGCGTCGAGAATGCTTTTCACTCGAGCTTATAATACATGTGTGTATGTGTATTTGCTTTTGATTTCTGGGATTCTGCTGGTGTATCTTTGCTGATCTAGATTTTGGGAGTACGAGTCTGTTAAACGTTTTTTTTTTCTGTTCGTGCGTTCGGTGTGATGGAATATATTTAGATTTGTTTTAAAATGGGTTTTTTAAAATTGAGAAGAAATTGTAGTGGTGTACATAGTTTATTGATATACAATAGACAGAATCTTCCTCTTTCCTCATTATTATCATTATACACTAGTTTCTATTTCTAAGCACACACGTGGATATTATACTAATTTCTATAGCTGTATATTATATTCTTTTGTGTTATACATGAAAAAAAATGTGTTCCTTTTGTATTAGAAAGCATCGCGTGTGCGCCTCATTGCAAGCGTCGTATAGTATTATATTCATGTACTTTTCATTTCAACTCTTACTCTCGACTGCGAAAAAATGAGTATTCGCAAAAGGAAGCACATATAACTGTATAAACGTCGTCATTTATGCAACGATCCTTTGTACGTACACACGTGATTCGAGAGCGTAATCTGCATCGTTAATTCGTATTTTCTTTTACAGTAACTTTTATTTCAAGCTTCAAACACCGGTATAACGATCACACGTTCTCATTCGCACTAAGGCGTGCATCAAAGCAAAAGCAACCGGTATACATACACACACACACATACTTACATATATTGCTAGCAGGGTCTGCATTTAGATTTTCGTATACATCTGTTTCGCATATTCGTTCGAGGAAGATTAACTCGGCTGCCGAGCGTGAATATATAGGTCTATGAATAGAGACAAACACGAATTGTTTGCTCCACCTATATAACGCCAAGAAATTTAGCGCGCGTAATACTTTGCTCCCGAAAATTAATAATTGCGTAATTACGATTTTTTAAACGCATTACGCTTACGAAATTTTTTACTAAAACGATCCCTGTTACATACATTCTAATAACCGTTATAAATCATCTCACGCGAAATAGAGGGCACGGTTTAATCTTCCATCATTAAAAACCAATTATCAAAATTTCTCATTCCCAATAATAGGCAATAATCAATCAATTCTTTCCAAACTATATATACTCTAGACCCGCGTTCTCTATACCAGAATTTTCACAATAATAAGCCTCAGCAAGGCATATACAACAGCAGTAGAGAGCAACGTTGGAGTGAACGGCTTACAATCGCGTCGCGAGGTCGAAGGACGAGGAAACCAAGCCACTCGGACCCTCCGCATACATGTACGTGTATATATTGCTGCTGCTCGCAACGGCACGCGAGCACAGGGTCAGCGCTTCACCTTTGTGCGCAACGGCCGTTGCTGTGTAATCTATGGGTAGCTCGAGTGTGTATATGGGAGATTGTAGCTTTGTGGGACGTGGTATGATTTTATATCGTATATAGGTTTACACGTGGCTTTGTTTTCAAATGCATCAGGAATTGAAAATCGATTTGTTAAGTGGAAAAGAGAGCGTGTTATTAAAATAAGGTTAGTCGTTTTTCGATGGTCACAATTGTATGTGTAGTTTAGCTGAACTTACGGATAGTGTCTAGGAGGTTTGTGAAAAATGCAACAAAGGTTTGACACTCACCTGAAACAAAGAGGAAAAAGAGTTTATTAGTAATCGATAATTTTTTACATTGGGACTTATTATATTTTAGTTGGGAACGATGGACATACACCCAAAATCATGATAATGTGTCTTCCAACTATCACACACAATAGAACCCATAAATATAAGAAGAAAAAAATCTCGTTCCCTTTCCCCTAAAACACACACCGCACACGAGCAGTCGAGCCTCCTTATTCCCCTTTTCCATCAATTTCATCGTGGAAAACAATGCTGCAAAAGCAGCGACGACGCAACGGCGAACGCACCGACCGATTATTCGAGTGGGCGCGACGGCCTTGGCCGGTGCAACTGTCGGCGGTGAAAGAGAGAAAACCGATGCTCGTCGGGATTTTCTGACAGAGTGAAATGGAAAATTTTGCACAGCCTGTGTATACGTTATAGGTGCGGTCGTCGTCAGTTGACACGAAGCGTATACGTACATATTGGGATGGGTGTTAGGTGAGCTGTTTTGGTATGGGTGCATTGAACTGTTTTACAAAGAGCTGGGATTGATTGGGCTTGTTTGGGTTAGGAACGGAGAATTTTATACGTCGCTACGATTCGACTGAATTCAGATTCCTCCCAGATTTGTTGCAAGTTCAAGGTAAGCGAACTATTACATACATTTAAATTTTTCATCAAAGATGCAAATGCACCATCACCAGGAATTCATGCAAATCAGCCAACATCTATCCTCTCCTTATCTGCAGTTCTCAACGCACTTGCCAAACTGCATCACCTGGATGATTCATCCCACTACACCCATTATAAGTCTCATATACTCCTTCCCAAATCGGTATCCATATAAAATCCTTTACCTACTCAAACGTTCGCAACATTAAGCGCAGTGATATAAAACAATCTTATCTCCTCGTGCGCCGATTCATCAAAAAAATAAAAAAATAAAAATGCGATTCCAAGCTCCGCGCGCAAATGCACCTTTTTCCCGTGTCAGACTAAGCTACTCTCGTTCTCTTTGTTCGCGAGAGATCGTTTTACTCGGCGTGCGTGTAAGTGCAGTGTTCGGTCTCGCATCGGCGGCGATCATCGACGTGTGAGAAAGCCGTGACGCCGTCATTCTGGCTGCTCTAGCCGTCTCTTTGTCTCTTTCTCTCTCGCCTTTTTTACGCACTTTTTTCCATCCGCGAGTCGATTGTCCTGATGTGCTCTTATAAATAGTGGGTACCGTTTTTTGAGCCTAGTTTGATTGTACGCGTTTCTTGCGCAGACTTTAATGACAAGGAAATTATATTAATGGGATAATTGTCGAGCTGTAGTATGAATAATTAATCAGATTTTCA
>UCQR01000056.1:29432-51380 GCA_900474235.1 Cecidostiba semifascia
GAAACGATGTGGATGTTTTGCCGTTAAACGTGAAAATATTTTTTATTAAATTAAAGTTAACATCAGTATTGAAAACCTCCTAAACACTACCACCGAGAAAAATATTGCCATTTCCAATCTAATTCGCGATAGGTATACACACACACACACACACAACTCTTTCCCTCCAATACGTGTATCTCCGTCTCTTTCTCTTCCATCGGCTCACCGCACGATAGAACCGAACGCTGCAACAGTATAGATATCGCGTTCACCTCTCCCTTTCGAATTCGTTGCGCTACTGCGCGTTTATTTGAAATTCTATACCATCTGAACGCTCCTAAGCCACTGAATTTCCATGTACTTTAAATGCACGCATTAACCGAATTTTTAAGCAGCTCTCGGACGATTTGGAGCTCGAAAAATTATTGCTCTCGCGCACCTCAGTATATTTTTTCATTTTTCATTGTGTAACAAGATTGATCGAAGCTCGTATACGCGCTCGTTGAATAATGCCGCGATAAGAGATACGCGTTATTGAAAAGAAGCCATTTATAAAGTGCGCAATTAAAATTACGAATTGCTGTTTTATTGCCGAGATGATTGCGCTCCAATTTCTTTTACGCGTCGGATCGACTTTTATTCTCATTATACATCCGTCTAATGCATACGCTTTCATATAATTTATTGATAAACGTATAACTCTTCAGTGATAGTCATATAGGAAACGACAAACAATACGTGCACTTATCGAATGTAAAACTTCAGCTTTCTGTGCCATTGTCATCACTGTATTACGCCGCGAATGAATGAGAGCCGATATGGCTTCGATTATTTATGGGAAGTGAAATTCCCATTAAACATTCTCGTCGTAAAATCGTGAGTGAGTGAAATCTTAATCTCTCTTAAGACAATGCAATACGTAGAGCCTCATTTTTTCCTTCGTCGGTATATAGTCTATGATTCTGTTTTCGATATTATTGGCCATTTCTTTCTCACTGAGGACGACGAATAATAATATCGCTTCGGAGATTCTATGGGTAATAATCTTCATGTATTAGAGAAGCTTTGCTATATTTGCTATATATTTGCTCTATAAATTATAAATTCGACGTGAGAAATGCGGATATTATATAAACAAGTGTGTATAATTGCGGAAAATGTATTATGAAATAATGTTAACATCCGTTACGTTCTTCCACAACTATATTATTCATATTTTTTATGAATTAACAAAAAAGTTCCGTCGTTAATGAAAGAAAAACGATACTACGTATCATTCAATACGTCAATTCCTTGTTGACGCATACCCGATTAAATTGTTGTTATACCCAAGAGTGTAATAATACAGTTTATATACCGGTACACCTATAGTTCAAGGACAGCTGATTCAAAGCTATTAAACACGTAGTAACGATATACATGCTGAGCATAAACATATACAAAATTATAGATTTTATAAATAATTTTTCAACTTTCCAGCTAAAGTATGTTTTCGTAAAAACTCCTCACATAAAATCCGAATCCTCCAATCGAAAAAGAGACTTTTACGTTATCTTTTTCTATTATATATCACTTGCAGCCAATGCGTTTCCCCTACCCTCGACTTTATGTAATTCAGTCGCGACGTCGAACCCGATTAGCTGCTAGACGCACGTGTGTGTATGCGTTTCGTCTCTCTTTTCTATCTGGTATATATAGATAGAACGTTTTATCTGCTAAAAGCAGTTCGAAGAGATTCCGAGGATGGGATTTCGGGATTATGTGGAGGTCGTGAATTTCAGTTTTGAGGTTTATCGATTGTGAAATGAAATGTAGCAGGTCATATATGGTTTTTATCGTGCAGATGATTTTCGTTTTGTGTTTTATTTTTGTCTGTTTTTTTCATCGACATATTGAAACATATTATATCAATAGATTTTCAATTTATATTATGTTCGGGAATGATTAAATTTTATAGCTAAATCTCACTTGACCTACGCTTCCTTTAACGACGGGCATTAAACAATACTGAAAGTGATTAATAATTTCATCGATTTATGATATACAATACCTGTTCGAAAACTTACCTATACATTGTTTTCATTTGGAGATAAGCATATCCGACATAAATTTCGCTTTATAGTTTTCAAATAAAATTCATCGTAAACTTAATAGTGCAGCAATCTAAATCGGAAAACTGTATATAATACGTAATCAATTTTAAAAATAACAACACACGATGCATCAATAATCAAAAATTGATTTACCAATACGTCACTACTATACAAACTGTGCAGATCGACGAAAAATTGAAACGCAAGAAGTGTCGTTTGTACATTTCACTCAACGTCAAAACTCTTCCAGCGACTGAACTTTTCAATCTCTTTCCAGGAGAAGAAAGTCCGAGACACCAACAAATTGACTTTAATTTCGCGCAGCGCCGCCGTCATTACTTTCAACCTACATGCGAGGCATCGCGTGCACGACTCTAAGACGTCGAATCGAGCAATTTTTTTTTTTGTTCCCGAACAAATGTTGAACAATATATATGGTGTTTGGCGGAGGCTTGAAAAAAGTGCGAGTCAGGACGCAAAAAGGTGTAGAGGCTGTCACGGTCGACGATTTTATGCGCGCTTTGCACGTGATGTTGTTGTGATGTGGTCGTCTGTGTCGGTTGTTTATGATGGTGGGGAATATATGGTTGTCGTATTTTTTAACGGAATGGGTTCTTTGTTTTAATTGGAGTGGAAAAGTTGGCCTGTCCATGGCGATCTTGTGAGATATAAAAAAAGAGATAAAAATGTTTGTTTTAAGATTGTGCATGGAGATAAGAATGTGTACTTTTGTTGACTACAACTATAAACTACAAGATAGTATAATCATTAAGGTATACTTGATGTTATTAAAATAGTCGTAGAAAAGTACCTATAGGGTATTAATTGGTAAAAAATCGGTATAATTGCACATGGAAATCTCAAGACATAAATAGATTGATTGGGCAACGAGAGGCCTATCCATTCATGAAAATCTATAATTAGATTTGAGGATTACGGCATTAACAATCGTTCTAATGATAGAGCTGGATAATAAGGGTCTTGGTCATCCATGTTCTGCTAATAAATGCTATCTGTAGTATATTGATTGTACATCGGTAACGGGAAATCGTGGTTCGTTAGCACGACATTAATAACTTATTCTTATTAAGTTTTCTTTATTGTGTATAAATTTCTAATACAGATATATTTCTTTGTTGTTTAAAAGATGAACGTTTTGAAAAATGCAAACTTACGAAAATTAAAGAGAAAAAAATTAAAATCCTATACAGAGAAATAAGAACATACGAAAAAAACTTTGTTCCCTCGAAAAAAAGACAGCCGCATCTACGACCTACCCGAAGAAGAAAGGCCAAGCCGATCCGACGCGTATATAATGCTATTCCCACCTGTGCGTGCAGGTATTATAGATATAGGAGCCATACGGTAGTGAACAACGAGTGGGGGGAATCTTTCGAAAGTCTCGTAAAATCAGAGACGACGACGAAAAAATGACGCGCCGGGTTTAACGAACCCAAACAAGAGACTTCGTCGCGTGCGTGTAAACATTGTGTGAGTATACACGAAAAGCGCTTGCGATGGTGTTTTGTCCCTCTTTGTCACTGGCGCTAATGGGATGTGACATTTTTTTCTTGATCGGTGATTTGTTTCAGCGATTTTTTTTAGGAATATTTATTTTGTGATTACTTTACAACTACTACACTTTGAAATTTTATTTCAAAATCGAAAAAAAAATTCTGTGAAAATACACAGCGTTTGAAACAAGGAACGTAAACTGAAGATTTTATAAGACATTATTACACGAAAAATAAAAGACACCATGTAACCCTTGCAGTTTTTTGCAAGTAACGTGTACAAAACTCATTATACTGCCACACAATCCGTAATCAAAAGTAAATTTTTTGTTCTTGCATAAGTACATTACGTAATTCATAATAACAGAATTACTATATAACGAAATACAGTGTATTACTTTTTTTCTTCGCCATTTGTGATTATTTCGCTTTTTTTCTGGTCGCGGCGGCGAAGCCATTAATTAATTTTCGAAACTGACTTTTCATCCAGTCATGGAGCGCTCTAATTAATAAATTAACTTTCGCTTTTCTAAAATCATCGTCTTAGTGGTATAAGAAATTAATTTAAAAATACCTGCGATAATTCAGCAAAACTATATAGAAGAAAAGTATGCTTTTAAAGCAAATCAATACAAGCACATAATACAACTATATGTAACCAACACAAAAGCACACACACACACACACAGTATAATGCCTTTTCAAGTCTCTCTTGCAGCACACATTTTAAAATTCAGCCGCTCACACATCCAACTGTTTGCTCGGCAAGCCGGAAAGACGAATTAAAAAAACGGCGCGCATTATTCGAGCGACAATGCGCACGTTCTAACGGTGCTAAGTGCGCTTACGTAACGACGAAAAATCAGCTGCAGCGTCTACACATACTCACGATCGTTTTCGACCAAACGTTAAATTTTCGCGACGCTCCCATGTTTGCACCGGATCGTAAATTTTGTTTTCTATGAAAAAAAAAGAAAAAATCACGTAAGAATAAAAAAAAAGGATTAGACGAAGCTTTGCGTCACCGGCTATCGCAAGAAAACTTTCTTTTCTTCGCGTCTGCTATACTGGCATCGGCGCGACTAGTCGAGCTGCAATGAAATGCGGCGGCTGTTCATTATTATCGTTCATTACGTAAAATCGGGAGTAACCTCAAAGCGGTCGAGCCAAGATCACCTAACTTTAAACTTCCGAGAGTGAGCGACACGAGTCTCGCGCACTTTTGTACGTCCGCGCGCGTGTCTCGTGTTCGCTGTGGCCGAAAAATGCGGGGATGGAATAATTGAGTTCTTAGCTTGTGCTAGTTTGAAGCTTGGATTAGTTTTCGTTTTTTTTTCTTTTTGTGAGAGAGAAATTGGATTTTATTATGGTCCTTGATAAATTTAGTTTTATATCGGTAAATATAACTCGTAAATATTAAGACTTTTCAAACATTTATTCTGAGAATGAATAAACTTGCATTGTATATAAAGAACTATAACTCTAAAATCCCAAATGCAAACAAAACAATAAAATTCAAAGGCTTCAAACGAGTTTCTCTAATCCGATCAAAAAGAGAGCTTGCTTTATCGCGCAAAAGAGCTTTTAATATTCTCCTCCCTCACCAAAGATTTACAAGCTATAATATAAATTTAATTATACACCATAATACAAACAAAAAGAAAAACGCTTCGATTCATTTCAATCTCAACCATCTCCGAAGCTCTATAGCACCTGAACCCCAATAAACATCCCAATTCCCAAAACTCGCGGCGAAATCCCATCATCGCTCGCGCACGTGCCTCCAAAATTAAACTCTCCCACGTGTTATCTGCTTCTAGTACCTAATATACCCCTAGTCGCAGACGCATCTATATAGATATTTATACTCATCTCGCGGAGGGCAAAATGGAGCAGAGAGAGAAAGAGCGCGAGAGTTTCTCAACGAGAGAATCGGGTCAGGGCCTCGGGATATCGCGAGAACGTCCGCTGCTGCTGCTGCTGCCGCGAGCCCTATATTTCCATCACCGGCCGCAAGAGATGAGTTTACGACTCCGAGTAGTTTTTCAGCTGGTATATACAGCGTCTTTGATCACTATGCTGACGAGGATTTGTCAAGCGATGTTTGCACGTGCGTTGATTTGCATATTATTAGGAAAATACTTTTGGACTTTTGTCTCTGTGTGTGCAGATCTTTGATAATATGCATTACGAGATATATTTGATTTTCACATGTACAAGAAAATTCTTTGTTTGTACGAGTCTGGATATTTGCTTTGTTTTGTAAAGTAGACGACGTTTTGAAAATTTCCAGACGACAATTCATCGAACGCGTGATTTACAGTCGCGACGAGAAATGATGGGCATTTCGTATTTCTTTCTCTTGTGTATAATACAAACGTAACAATGAACTCTTGGGCAAGCTAATTTACGTTGGATGCGTGCGTATATACAATATAGCGTTTTTTTTATATTATAGTGTCTTTATCGTTTGAATATGTAAATCACGATAGTCTGGATTCCAAAGGCTAAAAAATAACACTTTTACTTCTGAAAACAAGCCTCACTCAAGTTTCTCAAGTTTTACGTAAGCCGAAGACTTTTAATTCATTCGGATACTTTGAAAAAACTAATTGAATATGAATTTTCAATCGCGACATGAAGAATGTATACTATAAGATTCACGAAAGTTCACTTAAAACTCGTTGGATTCAAATCAAGAAATTCACTTTTTTCACAGGTCTTTGACTCGTCTCCGGACGTGATATATGCATCTCGTATATGAGCTGGATAAACCGAGCGATTACAATTTCTTTCAAACGAACGTATAGGCCGTAATTTCACCAAATGAAACTTTTACGAGCCATCATCGAGTTATACATAACACACGCTGCATGAGAAATGCAATAATAACGTCACGGACTTCCTACATTGATAAATGTCATTAGCTTATCACATCCAATACGAGACAGAGAGGGTCATTTCCCACAAAGTGTCTTGAACTTGATGCGCATATATACACACACACTCACGTGTGACGGCGGATCTCATAACAATGCAAACAGATATATGTATGTATATAGGATATACGTGGGTTGTATTCTTTGATTCATTTGTAACTGACACGAGGGAATTTGTTTCTGATGCTTGGAGATTGATGTAGCTTACTTTATCGGTGATTGAATTGCAACTGTGTAACTATGTATATATTGCTTTTTCTTTTCGTAACACGTGTAATATGCAACGAAAGTAATTCTCTTTTTTTCCATTTTGCAGTATAGAAACACTCTTTTATAGAAGTCAATATAACGATTTCCTTTTTAACAATAAGCATCATTTGTCGTTTGAAAAGTGTACCACGTGTTTGCCAATTATAAATAAAGTAAAACAAGTAAAATATCTAAAGTTAGTAAATAAATTGATTATTGACCAAACAAAGTTGGCTTTGATATTATAACAAATTCAAGTATGTTAGATCAATATTGCATTTGACATATAACAACCAATTGTTGATTATCCAAATTCAGTCACTTGTCACAACCAAGCAATTTTTCTACGTTCTATTAAAACTAACAATGCGAATACTCCAATTATCAAAACCTCCATCAAACAAAAGTTTCATTCCAAAACGTTCCTAAACGTCACAAAAGCCACCAAAAGCTTCTCCTCCTGAACAAAGGTAAAACCAAAATTCCCTGCAGCACAAAGAGACCGTCGTTCCCCTCGCTGCATCGCACCATGAAAACCCCGCGGAAGAACAAAAAAAAAACAACCGGGACACTGCGCTCCGTCCGATCATATATACATATATAAGACGTAGAAAGGTGTCAACAGCGCAAATCGTTAGACGCGAGCTATGCTCCGAAAATCCGCACGAAACCAGTTTTGCGAGGCTCGCTATAACAATCGGTCGTTTTGCGTTGCAACTGCGTATACAAAAAAACTTTTCATTTACGACGTTTTGTTGCTATGCGATGGCTATATATCTTTCGTTGCGTGTTAACGAACGTCAAAGTTAGGTAACGTTGAATAATATAGAAAAAAAGAGTTTCCGCTATACAAGTGAAGATAATCGTTCGAGAAGAAAGGTTATGAAAAAATAATTCACAGACAGGAGAATCGATAAGTCTGACAATATAGGTAACGCTCGACTCGCCAAAAATTTGCTGTCGATACCTACATATACCCGACAACACCTACTTCCGAACCTAACCCACCCGACGACAGCACCTTTATATACTCACCTAAACCAAAAAAAATTCACATAATCATCAGCAGTAGCTTCGAGTCGCAGTTGCTCATCATTTCACACATACACACACACAATACAACGCATTGTACACAAAAACACAGTATAGTAATATACTCACTGCTTGCTGTTGCGCAGCGCGTTTCCGCGTTATATACGTCTATATCTATCTCCTCTTCAGCTCAACTCAATGAAGACACGTCGATCAATCAACGACGACAACAGTGTACACACTCGCGAAAAACGAAAGAAAAAAAATCGAACTCCTTTCAGAAGCTACAACAACAATAACACGCACTGATGCGGAGGACGTCCGGGGAAAAGAAGAACACGACGAGGAGAGCTGATGCTATACGACAACAAACACCTCGCGACGCTGCTGCAGCGACTCCGCGGGGCGAAACTCGCGTTTCGATCGAGCCGCTGCTGCTGCTGTGAAGCTGCTGCTGCTGCTGCTGCTGCTACTGCCACTCTCCTTCTCCCTCGCTCTGGCCCGTGTGTACATACAGGGAGCTTTCCGCGCAGCGCCAGAAACCGACGTATGTATTTGCGCAGCACACGCACTTTTCCGCGCAGCAGCAGCAGACGACGTTCTAGCAGACGACAACGTTCGTCGCGATTTCTCGTTTTCCGACGGGAAAAAATGAGGATGACGATTATAATACAAGAGCAACGACGAGGAGGGAGAGTGTAATATAGCGTGAGGTGAGAAAGAGATGTAAAAAAAAAGGAATAAGGACCGCGCGACGAGCAGTAGCGCTCCGCTCTGCGTCCAGCACTGAACTGGCGCTCGACGCTCTCCTTTGTTTGCTAGTAAACATGAAACAGCTGAGCGGAGTGTGGCGGCCAGTCGCGCGAGTGGGGACGACGACGACGACGACGAGCTGATGGTGGCGCTGCTGCTGCAATACTGCTGCTGCGCATGCAGTTCAACGGGGAGAGGAGAGAGAAGGACGCGAACGGGTATTATGTGTGTATGTGTATAATGTGTGTGTTGGTGTGAGTGAGCGAGTTGCTGCTGCTGCTGCTGCTGATGCCGATCGACCGAGGAATCAAGAGAAAGAGAGAGAGAGGGTGGACGACGGGAGATGTTGTGGCGCTTTTCCACGGAAGAAGGCGAAATTCTTCTACATGTAGATTTTGTACGTTTGTTTGTTCGATTTCTAGAATCTAGAATAAAAGAAAACACTATTACTAGCGTACATAGTACATGCGTTCCGGTATGCAAAACTACCAGGTATATGCATAAAGCAAATATTTAATTTTCTTCTGCAAAGTATGTTGACCTTGCAAGTCGCAGTACATAAAAGAAAACAAAAAAAAACAATCATTATACCAACTGTTGAAATCCAGACAAATGTCCAGCGAAATCTTTCACAAAGTGTATAACCGTCATTATTATCAGAGAACAAGATGATGAACGAGCGCGTGTGGGAGTGCAAGGAAGATATAAACAAAATGACCACTATACACACATACATTCTACTACCTCCTCTCTCTCGTGATGCAGTTCTTTATCTCGTTTTATCTCTCGCTCGATCTTTGTCCGATACTCTCGAGGTGTTTTTCCCTTTTTAATCGTCCGTCTTCCTCGTTTCGTCTCTCTCTTTCTCATTCGAGCGGCGTCTTTTTATCCGATTCTCTTATTATAAGACACTCACGTATACACTTTGCGTTAATTCTGCGCTCGCAGAATCGTTAACGCCTTTTTTTTTCTCTCCGGCTTCTCATCATCCTCGAGATCGTTTTGAATGCATAAAAGGCGTTTTATCATATCGTCATAATACTGTGCGCGTTTTATTTTCTTTTCGTTTATTTTTGCATTACGTCGTGTTATATCGAGCTGCTACTTGTTTTACTTGCCGAGATAAGAGAGTTTATTAATAGAGCCTCGATCGAATGCGTGTGTCAATATTTTTATACTCTTCTTTCAAATCGATCAAGTCCAATTAGAGCAAGTACCTAATTTAAAAAAAAAAAACTTTCCCACCGCTATACATTAAAAACTTTCTCGAGACATCTATAACTATCCATAAATTTAAGGAGAAAAAAAATCAATTACACGACGACCCATTTTCACCATAACTCTCGTGTGGAAATATTTCGCGTAACCCTTGTACGTATACATTATTTCAGCGTATACAGTAAAAGTACGCCGCGCTAGTCTAGCTGGACGTCGCATTATCGCGCATTAGGCACACAAGAGAGGAAGCCTGAGCTATAAGGTATACGTGTATATGTGGAGGTGTATTATAAGAGAAGACGCGCGCCGGCATAATGTTCGCCGCTGCACCGATGTAGGTTTATCGACCGAGAAGAGCTCGTGCAAGAGCTACATGTCGAGAGCGATTCTCGTGGAAGTCGAGGAAGAATTTTTATTAAATTTCGGAGGTGTATGCGCTATTTGATGTTGCACTTTGTTAGTCGCGGAGTGAGGATAGTTAGTTCTGAAACTTGTGCGTACGTTATACTGAACATGCTTAGATTCATTTTATATAGATATAGATGAAGAATATTAGTTTTGAAGAGAAGATGAACTGTTTTTCAATATTTAAACTGTGTTTTATTATTTGAATTATTGTCGCAATAACGATTTACTCGTAAATATAATGAAATATGAAAAAGACAATATTGATCATACAAAGATTGTTATCTATAAATAAAACATGTCAGAATTCATTCAGTATTTCAGTTATGTTTTAAAACAATGAATATCAACTGTCATAAAAAATATTCAAACTACTAGCAATTCTTGCAACTCTTTCGTAACGGAAGTATATAGGAAAATAATGCTACTATGATGTATTACATATCTATGTCGGGAATGTTGCAATGATGCCTAAGACGGTGAATAGGCAAAGGTGATGGGAAATAGGTTCGAAGTCGTCGAAGCAAAGTGCATTATGCTCGACGAAGGCGTGAAATGCGCATTTTCACTTGACTTAATTGAATGTACTACAAGAGAGACGCTGAATTTAAATACAATCGCTCGCTTTTAACGGGATATTAATATTATATTATGATCATGCGATAAAAGGCTGCTCTTTTATATCGTAGAAATATGTTAACAAATCCATATATATTGATCCACTGAAATCTGTGCTGACATGACAAACTCGACCTGGTTGTGCTATAATCGTCAAATTTAATTTCTTTTATGTATATTTCATGGAAAAACTATTTGTTGCGTACACAAGTGTTAATCTGATGGTTCGAAAATATGAGAAGAATTTAAACACAAATAGTTTCGGCTTCTGGTATTTTACCCCTTGTATCGAGCTGCATCTTACTCGGTTCCTATACGGCGTTAAACCTGATGAACTATGTTGATAAGATCCTCATGCTCGAAGCATAAATTACTGTCGTGTTTGCATGAAAAACGACCTTTCTACTGCCCACGATATAGCTTGCAACTTACGATTTCATTACCTTTCGACGGCGAAACAATGCAACAATAAATTAATGTTTATCGATGAGAAACTCGTTTAATTGAACAAACAGCTTTGGTTGAACCTGAGTGTATACCTTGAAATAAAAGTATAAAAGTCGTTTAATTCACTAATCAAATAAGCTGCAAACAACGAAACTCCTTTTATCCAAACGAATATCTCGATCACCGTGTATAACACATACACACTAACGAAAACGGCGTCAAGGTCGCACTTCCGAGATCGTCTCGCGAGTATATACATACCCAAAAGGGGGAAGTACGTTCAAGCAGGGAGAGGAAGGTCGACCTGTCGATTTACTCTCCTCCGTAAACGATACAGACTCTCCTTCGGCTTGTTCTTTCTCTTTGCTGAGCCTGATTAGATGCCGGTTTCTTTTTCGACATGCGCGCGTGTTAAGGTTACTGAGAGTTCACTTTTTGTACGCAAATTCACGTTTGTTATATGTGTATACTTCGTGTAGTTGTACTTACAGAATTAGAGGTTGACAGGAGGTTTCCGGTGAGTATAGTTTTGTTGACGGATGTTTTTTTCGAGGTTGTAAACGTAGTTTCTTGGCTGAGAGATCGGTTGGATTCTTGGACTGTATTAGAAGGTTTTGTTGATTAAAATCACACTATGAATTTGGCATAACCTAAAGGTCGGGTGTTACGAAATTTTGAAGGTCCGAAATGAGATGAAAATTAGAAGTACGTGAATTTTGTCAATACCTGCGCTGCTTGCTTGTTTTCGCCTTTGAACTTGGGATCGTTATGAAAATAAAATTCGGATCGAATGGAATAACTATCGATCTTTGTGTACAAGTATAAAAAACGAATTTTACATTCAATAGAATAAGTAAAGAAAATATGCTGTAATAACGATGTTTGATTGAATTAAAAAATTTGCTTAAATACATTGATCCAAAAAATGTTCTTCAAATATTAAGCAAAATAATAAATGAAATAAGGGTTAACCAAAAGGACGACACAACACACAAGGATCTTAATGACTTAAACAATTTTATATTATTTATCGATACATAGAATTTATCGATGGTTTATCTTCAGCTAACAGTGGTATCATTCGCTGCTCTCGTTTTTTGTTTTTTTGGTTTATAATTTCATTACGCGCTAATTATATAATTCGCCAAGTGTGGATTATACTCTCTCGCCGTATGATACATACATAAGAATACATCGTTTGTTTTATTTATTGTTTTTTTTTTATTTTGTTTATAATCTCATCTCAACGCTCCACTCTTACTTTTGCTCATCATGTCTCTCTCTCTCTCTCTCTCTCTCGCCATTATTATTATTCTTCTCGCGCTCGAAAAAAAACAGGAGTATACAGAGCTAAAGTTTCGTGTGTGATGTACATATACAGGCTTATTCACTTCTTTTCTTTTTTGTGTTTTTTTTTCTTGTTAATTCTGAAATTCATGGTACATTTTTTTTGTTATACGTCGATCAGCAAACATTATACATTATACACCTTTAAATCGATATACAACTTAGTAAGGGCATGACCTCCATTCACTTGATGCGGTTCGCGCGTGTGTATGTATATATAACTTTCTGTTTGTGTCTTTCGCGCCACCTCCTTTTTTTGTTTAATCATTTTTTTTTGTTGTATTTTGTTTTACTGTGATAATCATTGGAATGTTTATTTATAATGTATATTTTACTTATTTATATATATATAAAGGATCTTCCTTACGTACTTTCTTCACCTGGAATGTGTCAACGCGCGACATAAACTTGCTTCGCGATTCGCCGAAAATAATAATTATATAATCGATTATTCACGATACGGATTTCGATCGATCGATACCTCGAGCGTGTATCGATCTATCGAATCCCGATCGTTTCTTCAGTAATACACAGTATATATAAGCGTATAACAAATAATACATTTCTGCACGTTTTTTTTGGCTATAAATGCGCAAATCAGGTAAAAATTTGTAAAACTCATAACACGTAGCTTGAAAGCGCAGCGCCTAGGTATACGCTCTTATCAAAGTAGCTTCTTTGCAACTACATCTATATAATATGTATATGTACACATACATGCACATATAATGCACATAATACGCGGAACGGAATCGCATCACGAACTCGAGGCTTCTCGTTAATTGCTGCAGTTTTTCGCTTGGCGATATTCCTCGAGTTGATGAAACTCCGTCGCACGTTTTTCTTTTTTTTCTTCTTCTTTTGTTAAGGTACATCACGAAGCGTTAATATATTTATAACTTGCATTCTTTCAACTCAACTCGTGATTATTATTATTATGTATAATTTCATATAATATAAGCTGGTTTGCTTGATTTGCCCTTTTTTTCCTCTCTTATTATATCGGTACAAGGTGCGATTTATCGTTACAGTTGCGTTCTCCCGCCTCGTACACACTTACATACGAGTCTAATTATTAACATTTGCTTTCAGAAATTTACTTTTTTTTTGCTCTCACACGGATTATATTATGCGTTATACGTGTACATGAGTTCTTGCTTGTATGGGTGCTTTCGTAGTCGCGTATCTCTCGCTACGTTTTGCATATTATGTCTTTTGACCGGTAACGTTTCACAGAACTCCACCGTTGGGTGTGTCTCTCAACATCGTTATTTAGTGTATTATAATTCATATTAACATTAGAGTTTATATATTATATCATTGTATATTATATATGATCGGTTCTCTCGTAACTTTCTTTGCTGTTGCTGTATAATTATAGAATTGCATGTGTGTGTGTGTCTTCGGATAAGGTCACAGAAGATTATCAACTCTCACTAAAATTTTTACAATAGTCTCTACACGCGGAGGAACCTGATGATGATCACACGAATTTACGCGTATCAGCACATCAGGTGTCGACGATTTTATAACTCTAGACTACATATACGCTGAAGTGGAACAAACGAATTTTCGCGTGTGCTTAACAGGTCTTCGCCGCGGTAATGCTCCATGATATATACTTGAATTTTGCTCTCGAAACCTCGCTATATGTATAATCTCGTATTTATATATAGTATATTACGCTCTATATCGTAAACCTACAGACCCAACCTACAAATATAGACATAGTACAGTATAATAATCTCGCCGGGTAGTGACTTTTATTATTTTCTTATACACTTGACGCGCGTTATTTTATATTACCTCCTATATGCATAGTGTATAATGTTAATCATATTATTATCGATACTTTTTATAATCAGTAAATAATCCTTCAAATTTGTTTTTGCTATTATATAAGTGGTTTATATAATTTTTTGTCTGCATTTATTTCGTTTGTTCGTTCTGGCAATCACGCGGTGCACGAATACGTTATACTGAGATCACAAGCTGGAAACTCGCGTTTCTCGCGCCGCGAGTTTCGTCGAAACCTTCGTTTAATTAGATACTTTTTTTTGTTAATCATTAATTTTCCTTAACACACACACTTCTTAATAGATAGTACATATACGTTAAAACCTGGTAATACTCTTCCTGGTAATATATGATTAAGGATTGTGTTTTTGTTAATCGCCTAAATTTAATCATTTTTTGGTCGGAATAAAAGCCGATTTTTTTTCTGTACACCACGCGCGTTCTTTTTTTGCAAAATATTTTCAAATTTCGAAACTGTTTCTTTTAGCCCCCGGAGAAAGAAAAAGTAAACCGAGCCACATGTTATTCTTCCCTTTCACAATTTTCCGGCGGCTTCCAATGCCACGAAATAAAGAAAAAAAAAAAAAGATCTGTGTGTTGCTCGAAGCTATATAGTAGACTGACCCGATTTTCGTGTTTCCACGCGCGCGTTATTATAAGACGAAGGAAAAAAAAAACGTGACTATATAACTACAAGCGCGAGATCAAAGCACGATGCGTGTGACGGTATGTTTATACGTGATAATAATACGTGAGTTTGTGTGTAGATATATATGTGTGTATATATACACGAGTTGTACGATGGACTTATCTGGGGGAATTACGACGGAGGAGGACTAGATTTTCTCGTATCTCTAAAGACGCGCGGCGATTCTCTCTTGTTTATATACTTTTTGTGTATATATTTTCTTTTCTTATAACGTGTAACGCGAGCTCACAACTTTTTTTTCCTTACGCTGATAAATCCTTATCGAAGTGAGGAAAAGCTTCGCTGATACAATAAAATGTTGGGTCTATATCATTAGATAATACACGTCTTCTATTTCAGTTTTCTTCTTTTCTTTTATCGATAAATCGTGATTTTTTTTTTAAATCAAATATAGATTCGATCTTTCGGTTCAACATTTTATTGCAAATACGAAGCAGTCCCATTTCGTACGTTTAAATGCATGACCACTTTATGCACCGGAGGTTCTTCCCATGCTCATTAAGATTACGAACAAATGCACAATGAGAATCCTAATATGATATCTGCAAATTATTATTGCAACTTAATTACTTTGTTACTACATATGTATGTGAAACTATTTTCTTACCTAATATAATGCTTATCTAATTTATCACAATCATTTTTATGTCAACCTATAACTAAACTATGTCATTCTATCCTAACTATAACCTAAAGAAATCATCAGGTGATCGTACAAACGAAAACGTCCATACTTTAATTTGTAATAAATTAAAAAATAAATAAATAAAATCTATTGTATATTATGTAATCTTAAATATCGAACTCAGGCTTTTAAGATAATACTCAAAATAAAAAGTACCACGTACACATCAACGAAAAAAAAACATCTTAACTACTATCCTTAACGTCTAGTAGCGAAGATCAGTGAAGATCGTTCACTATCCTTACAAGCTAAAAGTGGGACTAGAGCTTACTCTTTGGATCCTTGTTCAGGAACGAGAAAAATGCCGAACGAAAAGTACAAGTTTGTCGAACTGAAACTTACACATCTATGTTCTTAAACCTAATAACATACGTCTATGTATTATGCTGAACTTGTTCCGATTCATTTGACTGACAGATATGTGGGTCAGAAGCGTTTTTCGTTCGTTTCTTGCTTAATATAATCGCTTGAATTTTGCGTTTAAGTACTATAGAGGTGCGACGAGCCGATTTCGAGTGAACTCGTAAAGTCGGCGCGTCGATTTTTCTTACTCGTTAAGCTTACAATCAAATATTTGGTTTAGCCTTGTCGTCGCCAGGTATGGCGGACGATGTTTCATAATGGGGCGAAGCATTTGCGCTTTTGCCTAAAACAACGTAATTTTTCAAATCATAAGACTTAGACGACTAGTTTTTTTTGCAAAGATACTTTACACTCGATAAATCTTCTTTTGAATTGATATTGTTTTTTTCTTTCTTTTAAGATTTACCGATGGTAAGGTATTTTTGCATAGATTTCAATGGAAAGAGCTTAAATAAAACTTTCTCTAATTCAATTCAATTCGTCAGAAGCGCGTATTCGATAATAATACGAAAATATTGCTTAAAGTTTCAACAAGGTATTATTTAGGCTCTTTCGTTTGTTTGTTTTTCTTCATTTTATTACTCGTAAATATTCAACACTCTCTGGCTTCAAGCTAAGTAATAATACTTTAAGTTATTTCCCTGAATTTATCTTAGAGTTACACGCATTTTCGCACACAGTGACCGAAACAGTCCACACCTAGGCACCGCAAAAAATAAACGAAACGCGCGCACACGTACTTGAACTCAAACGAAGCCACTATACAAAGAAACTTAAAAAAAAAATCAATAAATAAATACTCGCACGCATGCACTTTCGAGGCGCAAGAAAAGACGACACAGCAACAATATATTGGCCAACTTTTAGCTTATACAATCGCACGTCTCTCAATAAAGTGTTTACATATCGTATTATCTATATAATGTGGACAAGCGTGAGACTTCAACAACAACAACAACGAGGCTACAATGTAGACTTGATATTTTTCTTTTACTCTTATACACATCGTCGGAAAAAACGTCGAAGGCAAGTGTTGGATCTCTATCTTGTTACATATGTATATTATAGGATAAATGGTCGTTTTCTTGTGTATGTTTGTTTGTTTTATCTTTTTCAACTATATAATAGAAAGGAACTCTATGACACTCAAGCGCTAGGATGACTGTATACGTCTACTCAATTCAACAGCATTTTACGAATGAAAATTTGCCACTGAAGAATAAGTAAAATTACGTCCTAATAATACACATGGAATTTGAAGTTTTTCAAAAATCGAGGCAGTCTTCGACACTCTTCGGTGCAACGGAAAAAAAGGCTTCGACATATCGGGCGAACAATTGCAGAACGAACGCGTGAAGCTAATACTCTGTTTTGCTTTTATCGTATTATTTTTTTCATATATTTTATTCCACACGACATATTGATCGAAAGCGACGAAAAAACGGAAACTAAAAATCAGTATTGTCCTTGCTTCATCGAATCAACGAGGCACGTACAGTTTATGCGCGGTTTTTTTACATTTTCTTGTTCCCTTTCGATATATAACTTTCTGTCACTTCTCGTTTATCTATAAGATTTTTTGTATCTGCTATACATTATGTTATAATATAATCGACAAATAAAATGCGCCAACTGAATTATTCTCAAGCGAAGATTAGGGATACGTGTTTCTCGTTGTCATTTCACAGCTCTATTCTGGTTTTGCTCAACTATATAGGTTCATTAAGTTTCATTTAAAAAAAAACAATACAAGTATATAATCATGTAGATAATTGACTAGAAACGAAGGTAGCTATATATACGATCGGAGAATAAATGAATCGCGAAAAGCAACGAAATCATCATGAGCGATCAAGTTGTATGTACCTCATTAATCGTATATATATATTATCGTTAAATACACAAACGAGCGAACGACTCGGACTCGCCAAGTCGACTATAATAGGTAGAATTCTAGCTACGCAAAAATGGAACTTCATCGCCATCAAAATCGAAGTAACATCACGATATATATTTAATATAATGCTTCGCTATAATATATGCCATACGCGTCAACGATATACTTATTACGTAACACTACATAACACAACATAACCGCGTGCAAGTTTGGTTTTTCTTTATCCTCACATCATCATCATAATCATCATCGTCGTCGTCGTCGTCTTCAGCTTTACAATTTTTCGCAAGTGTACTTTGTTCCGCGCGAAAAATCAATCTGCCGCGGAAAGTAAAAATTCAATTTATACAATAATATCCTCGAGTCTCATCATTCATAATCAAGTGACGGATACGGCAAACAATGCAATCGACGCGCGCGCTAATAAAGAGTATAATACAAGCATCATCAGAGACATACATGACTCGTTGTTGGTAATAAGCGCGAAGAGACGACCGGAAAAATCCTCGCGTCTTTTATATATGACATCACGAGAGCTGCACTCGAGGCATGAAAATTGCGAATTTAGCGTACAATGGAAAACGGAGGTCGTCATCAGCATCACACACACACACACACACACATATGTATAGTCGAGGCTCTTAAGACACTCCGACGGCCTCCAAGACACTCTATCGAATTAGTCGCGGCTCTCGACTATACACGTGCAGCCCATGTGCGGATCTATTTTTACTTGCAAGTTTTGAAGAAATTTCAACAGATTGATTTTTCGACGCTGACGAAGATGTTGTACGTACGTCTAATACGACGACTTAATCAGACGAGTCGGAATCGGAGGCTGCGTGATCGGTGCTCTCGTCGTGAGACTCGCCGCTCGATTCTGGAATCGTCTTCTTTGGTGTACTCAGCGTCGTTGTCGTGGCTGTGATGTAGGCGCCTGGGCCTTCGCCCTGTGTGTGCTCGATACCGACCCTTTAGCGTAAAGTAAAGATTTTATTTTTTTTTATTTTTCAATTAAATAGTAATCTGCGGAACTGATTGTTAGATTATGTCTAAGTACGCGATGGAACAAGTTTAACTAGAACGGTTCGTAGCCGATGCAAATGAAAATTAGATAATATACTACGAAATGGCCAACGACTCTGTAATAAATGACTTGTTACAGTCACATATATCAGCTTCGACTGATTTAAAAAAAAATTATTGACATAGCCGATCGCGCGCGTATAATCCTTTAAATCCCCGACCTTAGCAAGTCATCGCCTTAGGGCATAGATACGATAACAAAACCCAAGCATCACCAACTATTGCCAGCACACTTTTCTATTGTTGCATTAGAGGCCGACACAACGTGTATATAGTTGCGCAAAGCGATATACACGATGTGTAAATTAGTCAAAGGTTTCTAGAATATAACTTTCACGCGATGAGCGGGCGACGTTCATTATTCGAGTCCGAATCAATTTTGAGATTCATATATGTACATATACACCCGAGGACATCACGACTTTCATAAGATAAAACTATATATACTGCGTCGTTGATTTCATGGGGTCGTTATAATGGCTCAATTATTGAGAGAATTAAAACGACACATGGACGAATTATTTAAAATCATTTTTCATAATTTATATTATAATACAAATACAAACTAATAGTATTTGACAAAAGTATAACCGACCTGTACTCGTGACGCGACAGATTCTTGACGTACTTCTCCGGCGGCTCGTCACTGTCAAAGTTCTGGAAGCTGACACTACGTGCTGTCGTGTGCGACACCTGGGTAGCCGGCATCGTAAACTCCACGTAGGCATACTCGGACAGCTTCTCCGGGATCTGGTCGTACGACGTCAGGTTCATGCGGCAGACCAGCTGGTGCGTCGTGTAAGCGCCTAAAAATGACGTATGTTTGCATAAATAAATAAAGTCTTTGTGCAGTTTGGTGAATGAAAAGTTGAAAAGTGTATGGTATAGTCGGAAGATAAAAAAAAGTAGTATAAGAATGTGTGCGGACGGTATTTATGATCAGTAGTAACGGCCGGATCGATACGGACGCCTTGGACTAGTGATCAATATTCACAGGTTCATTGGCCTAATAAAGCTAGAGTCGTCGGCGCCAGTGAGTTTATACTCGGCGAAACAGTGTAAAACTCGGAAACATTGTTATGAGAGCTGTTTTGAATGCACGTTTTTTTTAAAACAGCAACCTTATTAGCCATTAATTGTGCACTATACTTTCTAAAGCTAAAACTTTCTTTTAGGATATTACACTGAAGCGCGTTCATTGTTAAAAATTCAGTTTTAAAAGTAGGTTTATCGTCGCGTTAGCCGTGTAATTATTGAGAGAAAAAAATTTAATTTTAATAATCAGCTATACCCGTAAAAAAATTAATTCGTATAAGAATTTATAGGATGAAATAACATTACCTTGTCCTTCCTTGGGCAGACGCGGCATCCTCCAGACAATAGCATGATGTTGATGCTCGTATTTGGCCTGTCCGGAGGTGACCTCCATGAGCTGAGGCTCGAGTGTGTCGACGGCACCGAGGAACCTCTCGATTCCCTTGATCTTTCCGGTGCGTCTGTGGGCGGACTTGACCGAGCCGTACCTGAAGTGCTTCTCCACGCGAAACAGGTAGATCCAGCATTCGGGAATCGGAAAGCGGACCATCACGTCCTCGCAAGGTACACGACCTAGCTTCCGAGACGCGAAACCTGGTACCAGGATGTCGGCGCGAAGCTCGACCTGGAAGTTTTTAAAATGTAGAGATCGATAAATTTGTTTTATGGTTACATTCGATAGTGTGTATACGATTTTGAGTAAAGCTTCAAAAGCTTTCTTTGTGATATACTGTAAGCATAAACTTCATAGGCTGTTTTTATCTTTACTATATATGTATGTAGATCAAACGTAAAGGAGGATGTTTTAGTATACGAGTTAGTTTAAAGAAAATTTAACGAGATCCCAATTTACCTTATTGCCAGTAACGCACATGACGGCTTTGAGTTGCAGTGGCAACTCGCGATTCCGTGGTGGCCTCACACGGAACCTCATCAATTCGATGTAACATGCATCCGGTGGTTTGAACCTTTGCGTTAGTGAACAAAATTGTTAGTATGTCAACAGCGGTTATTATCATCCACAGTATTAATGTACACAGTAAAAATGAGCGTATGAGTTTTTAGTAATCCTGGTTATAGTTAAATGCGAAGGCAAGAAAAAAAGGAAAATTAGATTGTTACGCAAGTATGAAAAAGCTTACTTGATGATCCTGGATTTTTCATATTCGTCCTGCTGGACACAGGCGTGAAACTCGACGTTCTCGAGTCGGATCCACTCCTCCGTCGCCACTGGTATAATGTCGTGCCTGCCGACGACCTCTTTGCCCTGTCTCCAAATGTCATTGATTCCCAACTCGACGTCAGGCATACCTAGAAATTTCAAATTATTTTTGCAACTCATAACTGATTCATAAAAACCTTGAATCAATTGAGAAACGATATCCTGAAAAACTTACCGGAAAGAAAACCAAGGAAGAACAGACGAACTCGAGCTATCTGCTTATCGACGTGTCCATCAGAGGATTGCTCAACGTAAAGCTCGTCCACAACGTTGATCTGCACTTCCTCCATCTTGTACTGCAAAGCTCTGTCCCTGTGGACCTGAAGCCTGAAAAGAGCCTCTTCGATGGCCACCGAGAACGTCTTCATGTCCTCGTAGTTCTGTGAGCCAAGCTTGAACAGCTGCGAGATCTAAGGAACCAAGAGTTGTTATGATGAAATTTCCGGAATCTTAACTTTGGTAGGGATGAAGGAACTAGCTAGTGAGAGCTTTGAGTCTGGTGAGAGAGTAATGGAAAAGTTTTCTACCGAGAACTCATTGTGTTGAGATACTATAGG
>UCQR01000056.1:55087-65384 GCA_900474235.1 Cecidostiba semifascia
TCGCCGCCGGCGACACGCCGACCCCGGTCTCCTGGACCTGGGCCGGCGCCTGAGCCGGCGGCGCGTCGAACAGACCGAGCATGTCTTGCGTGTCAGCCGCCGCAACCGGTTCATCAACAACCTTCGCGGCGTCGTGGATGAGGTCTGGCACGCTGCCGTCGACGTCGAGGAGGTCGGCGAAGCTGTGCTCCGGCGTCGGCGAGGGCGAGTGCATCAGCGTTGGACTGGGCGTCCTTGTGGCTTGCAGCCGGTCCAGCATCTGGTTCGAGGTCTCGTCCATGGCCCCGGTGACCGAGAGGATCAGGTCCTTGGTGTTCCTGGGCGGCGGCGGTGGACCCGGTCGAGGTGGTGGCGGCGGTCGCGACGGTTTGCTCGGGGGCGACGTTACCGGAGTCGCCTGGGGTGGACTGGTCACCACCGGTGCTGCTACTGCTGCTGGCTGAACCGGTTCGTCGCCGAAGAGGTCCGCCGTCATTGCTGGTTCCGGGGCCTGGGGTACTGCCGCCGCCTCGGGACTCACGAAGGATGTGGGCTCGGGCTCTGGAACCGCTGCCGCCGTCTCCATGCCGAAGGAGGCGAAGGGGTTGGTTGAGTCCGTTGGCGGCTGATACGTTTGGTCGGCCACGAAGTTGAAAAACGGGTTGGCGTCTGCACCGGCCGGCGCCTCTTCGGCCGGGGCACCGAAGTCCTGCAGGAAGGGGTTGGATGCCTGCGCCATCGAGGCGTCCGCGGCCGGGTAGTCGTCCATGAGGAACGGATTTCCACCCTTGGAATCCATGGCTGGATGTATTTTTTTCTACTTTTTCGACTGAATTACACTCGTTCGAGTTACTTGTTGATCAGCTCGGACTCGAGCAGCTTGAGCTCGGTTTTCGTGGGGTCCACACTGGCGAAGCTGGTGTCGAACGGATCGATGTCGTCGACAGCAAGATCACTGTCCTGAATCGGGGTCAAGATTTTGCCACTGTGCACCTCCTGGGTGTCCAGGCAGAGGATGTCCTTGTCCTTGGCCTCCTCTGCTCGAGGATCAAAGTCTGGATCCTCTTCAACCGCGGCCTTCTTGATCACCTGTTCGATGACCGGGTGGAGCTTGATGGGACCAGGCTCGGTTACCTGGCTGAGCTCGTTCTCCAGAAGCTTGAGCTCGGCCTTGCCTGGCAAGATGTCTGTGGCGTGGGAGGTGTCGAAGGGGTCCTTGTACGAGAGCTCGACCTCCTCTTCGATGGTACTGGGCTTGACGATGGGCGCCAGAGGCTCGACAGGCACCTCGACGTCGGTGTCTAGGATGCTATCCTGTCGCTTGTCAAGAGCCTTCCTCTTGTTGATCAGAGACTCGATGACCTCGGAGCTCTTAATGACGTTGGGTCTGCCAGTGATGGTCCCGAAATCGCTCTGTCGTCGGTTCTGCGGTTGAGCAGGCTGTCCGGACCTGGGATCGAAATCGTGGTCGCTCAAGCTGTGGCTGATACCAGTGGCTGGTTCCTCCTGTAAAAGCTCGGATTCGATGATCTTGAGCTCGGTCTTACCGGGCGCGGTGTTAGGCACGAAGCTGGTATCGAAAGGATCAGCCTCGGCTTCGTCTAGTTCTTGCTCTGGAGGAAGAATCTCGTCCAGGGACTTTTGCGGGTAGTACGGTGTCAGAGGCTTTCCTGGCAAAGATTTTTCCTCTTCGCTGGAAGCAAGAAGATCCGGTTTCTTCGACGGAGTGGGTAACTCGAAGGCTACGCTCCTGGGTGAGATGTCGAGCGCCTCGGGTCTCGAGGGTTTCCTGCCCTTGTTAACCGCCTGGGCTTGAACCTCGAAATCCTCGTCCTTATTCAACTGGAATTGTACCTCAGGCGTTGGTGTAGATCCTCTGGATATCGATGGCGGTCTTGGTGGAGGTGGTTTCTTCTTTTCCGGTACCGCCGCGGGTGTCTCCTCCGCTCTGGGGTCAAAGTCGTCGTCGTCTAGCGCGTCGAGTGCCGATTTCTTATCCTCGCCGAGAAGCTCCTTCTCCAAAAATCTCAACTCTGTCCTACCAGGTGGCAACTCTTGAATAGCAGAGGTGTCGAATGGATCGACGTAGGAGATTTCCTCGACCGGTTTGATGGGCTGATCGGCTAACTGGCTGAGATCGGTATTGGATCCTCCCAGAAGATCTTTCTTCGCAACGTTGAGACTGCTCTGGGCTTTGGCTTTTAGGAGTCCGGTCTCATAGTCACGATGGAGTCCGCAAGGATCGGTAAGGGAAATCGAGACCTCGGATACCGGGAAATCCTCTAGCTCCTTCTCGATGAACTTGAGCTCGGTCTTGCCGGGCACAAGATTGTCCGCGATAGTAGTGTCGAAGGGGTCGTCCTCGTTGACGAAGGTGGCCGCCTCGAAGCTGGCCTCGATTATCTCCTCCTGGAAGTCGAGCTTCTCTGGCTCCTTCTCGGCGAACGGGTCGTCGGCTTCCTCTAGGACAACCGGCTCGGCCGGTCCGTCTAGATCGAATTCCTCGTCGTCTAGAACCGGTATCTCATCCAGTAGAGTCTTTGGTTCTAATTCAAACTCGGAGATGTCAAGGGGCTTGTTCTCCTCGGTCTGATTGACTCCGTTGTTCGCCGGAGTAACCGGTCTGGTCAGAATCGGTGGGAGTTTGGTAAGATCGATCGGGATATCGGGAAGATCGCTGTCGTCGTCGAGTAAAGTTTTCTCGACTTCGACTGGTTCAGCGGGTACGTCGGGGTTGTCTACCGATACTACCGGCTCCTCAGAGTCAAAGTCACCGAGAAGATCCTGATTCTTGGGCCTGGGCCGATTCCTGCCGATCTTGCAGGTGCTCACCTGGTCAACTCTGCCGGAGAGCACCTCAACGGCATTGCCCAAGCTGACGAGCTTCTTGCCGGTCTTGTCAACGACCTTGAGAACCTTGTCGGCGTTGGAGGTGTCGAAAGGATCGTCGCCAAGCTCCTCCTGAGTCGGGCTGTCTGGAATGTAAGCTAGTTCTACCTCGATGTTCTGAAGCACATCGACGTAAGTCGTGTCGAAGATGTCCTCCTCGGCCGAGTCCTCATGCTCGTCGTCGTCGTCGGGAACCTCGACGAAGCCGTCCTCTGTGACGGGTAAAGCTTTGACCTTGCTGTCTTCAGGCTCCTCCTTGAGCTCGATAGGATTGCCGTCCTTGTCGAAGCCTACGTATTTCTTGGCGAGTTCCTGCTTCTTTGCCTGGACCTCGGGATCGTCCTCTGGGTCGGGCTCGGGCTCGGGGGCCTTGCGCTGAAAGAACGAGGTCGACTTGATGCGGTCGAGATCGTCCTGGGTCTTCTTGAGGATCGAGTCGACGCCCGAGGTTAGCGCCTGGAACTTCTTCCACTCGTCGTTGCCGGTGGCGGCGCTGGCCTCGCCGCTACTCGCTGCTTCCGCTAGCTTCTGCTGGGCCTCTGCCCGCTCGCGTCTGTAACGCTCGAGCTCCTCAGGATCGAACTCCTCGTCGTCCTCGCCTTTCTTGCCTTTCTTGCCCTTTTTCTTCTTCTTCAGGCCCTTGGCTAGCTTGTGCATCCTCTAAGAGCTAACGTGGTGCGGAGGCCTCTGCAACAATGCGAACGATATCTGCTTTGAGTATTTTTATTATTAGAAACGGTCTATGTTGATTGCCGATACACAGAAATTAAACTTTTACTGAATCTATACTGATAACGCTTTTATTGATAAAAAATGCCTGAATTGATAATTCGGAGGACGCCGTAAGTTAAAGATATACCGTTTGAGCAAAGAAAAAAGTTTTCAAGACAGCACTGCTACTGCTGCCAGTCTAGTTGCGGACCGAAGGCGTTATAACTTTGAACCCATTTCCCATGGATTTCCCCGTGGAGCAAGGCTTTCAAATTTTTTTTTCAACTTGAGTTTTCCGTACTTTAAATGGCAGCGTGAATGCGTTCAATTTTCATACAAAGCTTATTATCTCAAAGCACACACCATACAAGCTTTAGTTAATATTTCGCTCGTTTTAATTATATATTCCTGTTCATTATAAGCAACATGCATCGCGGTTATTTGCGAACGAGAATCGATAATCAAACTCAAATTACAACCTACACAAAAGCCTCTAATTAAAACGGCCACGAGTAATTACAAAAAGCTCATAAAAGCTGCACCGAAGTGAAAATCCAAAGCGTGTATCATGTGGTATACATCAGTTAGATTCGAGTAAAAATTTTTCTGTACGACGACCAAAGTGCGGCCTTACTTTTGTGTCTCTTTTGTCTGGCTTACTCGGGATATGGCATATTGTGCGGCGATTTTTTCTACTTTTATTCTACTTACTGCTCTAACTTCCTACGGGAATATAATAGTGCGTTAGGCTGACATTCTTATATGCGAGCTAGGATAGGAATCAATTTTTTGTCTACTTTAAACTTCATAACACCAGATAAGATTTTTACAAGTTGGAAGGGGTCTTTATTCTAATTTTTTATAATTAAAATTTGCATAAAAGTGGAACACGCCATGCATTAGACATTCACTATATAAACGTATAACAAAAAAAAGAAGTCGCGCGACAAATATTTACGTCGAGACGCACCTCGCTCACCTTGCGACAAGAACAATCGATATAATCATCAGGCGAGAAAGAAAAAAAAAAGAACTGCTTCCGAGTAGTCGCGGAAAGAAAACGAGAACAGGAGGGTTGATTCAGTGCCAGCTGACATATGCGGTCAGTATGCGCAAGGGCTCGACGAGTTTATCAGCCGCAAAGTCCGCTTTTAGGTGCACGCGGCGTACGATTTAATCGCCTTAAAGGATTTGTTTGCTAATCCTTTGGCGGCGCTGCTTCTTTTTTAACGCGAAAGTCGATCGCACGAGATAATGGAAAAGTTTTTGGATTGACATTGTGCGCAAGACGATAACAATATAATATGGTGAGATATGTATGAGAGAAAAAGACATGCCAACATAAAATATGCTGATATATAATTGAAATAAAAATTTTTATTTACAGATATATAGTGAGTATTAAATAAAATTTCGTCGTATTGAAGATGTCATACAGTAAAGAATGCGCATTATATAGGTATACTGTAACTATTATATAGCTATATAGCAATCCATTACTCTGATTTATAAATTTTTAAGAAACATGTTCACCTTCTTAAAAAAGAGACCATCTCTCCGTTAATTCCCGAGAGCCCTATACAGTCGTCTATAATGAAAAAGTTGAGAAAAATTTTATTAAAAGGGAAAAAAACTACACTATGTATATATACTTCTAAGCTCATCTCAACGCTCGTAATTCGCGCATACATTAAAACTAAAATTATAAACACACGATAAAACACACGGCCCTTAAATTAATAGCTCTCGAAACGATCCGTAATTCACACGGCAACGACTCTCGCGCATTTATTTTCGTCGAGTCGTGAAAAATTCCAGCGAGAAAATATCGATCGATATCCTTCCATGAAAGACGCTAGTGCAAAGACGGTGGCTAGTTTGGATTAGCGAGTGAAAACGTCTCTATATATGCAAGCCAATCGATATTCAACCTCATCGACGCAACAGATCTCGAAATCAAGCTCCAGTTACTTGCATGAAAAAAAATTTATTTTTTTTATAAAGGATATGTGCATTTATTGCCGCTAAAAGCTTTCTATTAATAGCGGTGCAGTATACGAGGTGCAGCGTTTTTGCAACGTCTGGTATATTAATAGTTATACGTGGCGGGGCTTCCGGACACTTTCTATATGTTTTTATGCATCACGTTGAAACATTTATATCGATTCAAAGCGATATGAAAAACATCGCTCCAGACAACAACAACAAAAATGTTTATCACATACTTTTATTACGGCTCCATATACGTTTTGTATAAAAAAAAAATATTTCCATAAAAAAAAAATATAGACCAAAAAGTAGACAACGAGAAAAACACAAACGCTCTACACGCGATCCCAGCAAAGTCAGCTCAAACGAGCAACTAAACAGTAAAAAACCTTCGCACCGTCGAGCGGATTAACTCGGCAAACTGCAAACTCAACGAAATCCCGCATATATCGGGCTAACTTTTTAATTGATAAATTCTGTTGCCTGAAACTAGTCTCGCGCGGACTAGAGAAAAAAAGTAGTAGTAGTGGGGGAAGAGGAAGCTCATCGATCGTCGGAGTCATGTGTCGTTGCACTTGTCCCTTTAAAACACACATGCACACAGGGAGCAAAACGAAAAGCCAGTCGGCGTGGAAGAGAATCAAAGAGCCCCTGTTATATAGCCTCATGTGAGTGAGTGGAAGAGAGAGAGGGAGCGAGTGTTGATGATTAAATCTGACCTAATTTGAGCAGTGTGACTTTTCTTTCGGTGGATATGCAGGGGATAGCTTCGCTAAGTCTTAAGAAGATTTTTTTTTCGGGGTGGAAACGGATTTTCGTGATACGGATGTGTTGATTCAAGCATTTGGATGCAACTTGATTTCTGGTTATTATAGTAGTTAGTATAGTAAGACTACTTTCGAAGTAATGAGACAAGACTTGCGTAAATTGTACTGTTATAATGAAACGAATAACTAAAATTATATCAGTCAATCTTAGTTTTATATCTTATTTCAGAGTATATTTCCGTAATTTGACATTCAAAGGCTTATAAACAACAATTAATATAAAAAAAACATACGATATATAATCATTACATATATAATTATCAGTAGACACATTACGAGAATCCAGTCAGACCGATGCCCATGAAACACCCGAAAGCTCAACACTTTTTACAAGTAGAGAAGCCACCGCTATAGTCAGCCTATACAAAGAAGCCCCAACCAAGGAAAAGCATATAAACAGTATACAAATACACAGTCAAACTCAAAACCTCCCCGTCACTCCCAAAAAACTCAACGTGCCGCCCTTCGCTTCAGCCGGCGGCGCTACACACGCTGCTTCGGAGCTTATCGATTACTTCTCCCCTAGGAAACCGCGCGCCGAAAGTCCCTCGTGACGTGGAACGCCGGGACACGTCGCCTATCTCTATACTACATGTATAATGTATATATACACTAACTTATAGATATATATGCCCACAGGACACGTAATGAGCGGGATTATGGCGATCAGAGGCGTTGACCTTCGATATTATTAAGGATATGCAGTGTCTTAAGGATGATTAGATGTGTCGAGATGGATTTATTGGGGCGAGAGCCACGAGTTATACATTTTTTACAATCGACACAGCTGTGGGTACGTATTGTTCGCGGGAGAAAACGGGTAAGTGGGTTAAGGCCGCGGATGCGAAGGTGATGCTGGAATATGCGCCGTGTGTCGTATTTTTGGGTGATTTCGATCGATGTATATGAGCGCGTATTGTATTCGGAAGACAATTTTCTCCAACACCTCGTTCACTAAATATAATTCATTAATGACGACAATCGGTTATATATCTCGTGTAATATTACAGTTCGTCGCGCATTACGTATTCTTTTTTAGAACGACGAGATGAACGCGGAAAAAGAAATGCCCGGCGAATTATTCTGATGCAATTTGCGCAAGAAAGAGAGAGAGAGAGAGGCTCTGCAGAAGAATTCTTAATTAAAGTTCATTAGCCGCGTCTCCGACACTGCTTCTTTTCTCTCGCATGTGTGACATTTATACAGCAGTATATAGGGAGAATGGGTCAGTGGGATATCATCGCGAGACTTTTCGAATCGAGCGTTTAGTCTGGATGTCTGTTATTGATTTATTGGATCTGATGCGGTGAGTTACTGCTGCACAGACTGTCGATATCGAATAGAAATCACTATATAAGAATAACGGTTTTTTCATTTCACTTAGAAATATATCGTCGCTTGTATAACGAAGACTAGCACAACTCAAAAAAGGCCTATCTCGATCTCGTCCATTATTAGGGCACCGGAGTAAATAAATTCGTTTGGGGCCTGATAAACTTAAAGTATGCAGATTATACCTCAAGTTTTTACCAGGTGTCCTGGTCTAATTTATTTACTCTAATGTTCTAATAATGGCAAATTAAAATAGGCCTGTTTTGAATCGTGCTAGTCTTCGTTACGAGCGACGATATATACGCAAGATTAGCGCGCGACACACCTTTACTTCAATAAACGTAAATTTTTCCCTTCCTTCGATAGAACACGTAACCATATACGGGGCATCCAATAGCAAATATACAATAAAGGATACGACAAACGTCATTGAGCCAATGGAATTCGATAGAGCTTGCGAATCTCGATAAGAACAGAGAGAAAAAGCTTCAACGATATATATACACACACACAAGTTATAAGAAGAAGAAGAAGAAAAACTAAAAACACAAGTGGCACAATACTCAACACACTTCCGGCTTCGAGAAAAAAAAATCAATAACACAATGGTCGAAATAAAAGAAGACACACAAGAATATAAGAAGCAGAAGAAGAAAAAAAGCGGAGCACCTATACTCCCGTGTATATCTCGGATCGATCCTTTACGTCGTCTCCTCGGCAGCAGCTCCTGCGAGAGAGTGGAAGGAGTGGCCGCTCGTGTAAGTACGCAGAGTCCACCCCCCCCCCTCTTGCCACTAACACAAAGCGAGGATGTATGAACGAGGGGTGAACTACGCACGCCAAGCTGTCTACTCTGGGGGTGTACACGCTCGGTTGTAAGGCTTTGGGATTTTTTTGAGATAAATTTTTTGGTAGACCGTTTATAGAGGATATGATGAGTTTTGTATTTAATAATAAATGAATTCTGGACTCAGGATATGTATAATGTATGTACTCGTTGAGGAAAGAGAAAAGTTTGATGTATAAGTTGTTAAGTATACTACTAACAAGCAATTTATCGAAGTAAAGTTGCGAAGCGTTGTGTAAATATATATACTATTTTTCATTGTGACTCGTTGATGGAGGAAAGCAGATGTTCTGAACTTCCTCAATTTTATCTGTAGGATGTAACTTTTGAAGACACTGTAATAATTCCATGTATATACTTATTAAAGTGTCAAATTATACGCATCGGCTGTTTCATTTACAAAGTGGCATTATAACGATATACATTTGAATATTACATCAGACGATGCTGTCGAGGTGACAAGCGTAGAGGATATAACTTATTTAAATGGACATGAAATTCGCGTGAAACCAACCGCGAGAACATAATATATTATCACCAAGTTCACTGAATGCAGTAGTCGACCTTAGACGCTTTTATGGTCACCGTGCCGGTAAATCAGAAAATATACGCATTGTATATCACATTCGCTCGAAGAAGAAAAAAAAAGATCAGTCGCAAATTTATCACGTTTCGAAATTTAGTTTCCGAACATCGGAGAAACGCACAACTCGCTGAGAATCTCTCGACAAATCTTTCGAAAGTGTATACAGAGCAAAAATTGAAATGATCAAGTTGCCGAGTTGTGTATGTCATATAGGTATATAGACTGAGAAAATTTTAAACTTTGCTGCTGCGCGCATCCAACATTTTCATATATAAGGAAGCTGAAAACAATTTTTTACTGCATTCTTTCAGACGCACTCACTTATTTAATCAAAAGCCCAAACGCGAATCTCTTGCGAAGCCATGAAAACAGTTACGGACACTTTGAGAAATGATAAAACGTTGAATTCAAAGAAGCCCTGATCCAATTTAACTTTCGCCTCTATGATGGAATATATAATTGACAATCAATATACGCGTCAGCTGCGTCGCTCGTGCACTTAGACGTGAAAATTAATTTCCACGTCGAATTAAACCATTTCGTGAAAGCTTTAGTCGTATACAAAGCACGCAGACAGTCAGAAATGGAAGATACCTCCTTTCTGATCGGTTGGAAAAAGCTACGACTTTGAATTTCCCAGAGGGATTCTTCGAGTGCGTTCGAGAAGGTATACAAAGGTGTAATTGGATTTTTCGGTAGGTATACCTCCGCGTGCGTACTTTTTAATCAACTTTACTTCTGAAAATATATACCCATAATACCGAGCGTGCTTTTCCTCCAGAATCCACTCCTCGCGAGAGCTTTTGAGGTTAAATCATATACCCTCTCAATTATGACGCACGAGAGAATGACGAAAAAAAACCAAGTTGCCCGTGAAAATTCAAAACCGAATTAGTTGCCCACGAAGCGCAATCCCTGAAAATCAATATATCCCTCCGGCGGCGCGAGGAGCCGTGTGTAAAAATAGAAGAGCGCGGTTTATAATAAAAAGTCTCTCACTCTCTCTCTCTCTCTCTCTCTCTCTCTTCTGTGCAGTCATTGATCAAATCGTCCTGATGTGCATACCCGCGTGAATGAGATCCTCGAGAGAAACGCACGACGACGCAGAGAGAGTGAGAGAGAGAAAGAGAGAGAGAG
>UCQR01000065.1:0-27148 GCA_900474235.1 Cecidostiba semifascia
AGCTTTAATAATACATAAAAAATCTGTCAGTTTATTAAATAATAATCTTACGATAGAAGAGTTCGAAGAACTTTTAGAGATTTTTCACACACATAAAAGCATTTTGAGCTGTAGAAAACGAAAAATGAAAAACGAAATAATGCTGAAGTTTGTGTGTAGGCGGATATAGTTAGTTACATACAAATAAAATACAACAAATACAAGCAACATTCAATCACGAAAATCCCACAACTCTACGAATCTCTTGAATCGTTTTTCACTTTCCCCCCTCGAATCATATCCGATTCAATAACAGTCTGAAGAGACCAGTATACTCAACAAATTTTCTACTATTTTTCAAGAACGCACCGTGTCACTTCGATTTCCTCATTTGAGTACGCGGATGCATAAGCTGTCAGTAATTTATTGATTTATTTACCGTTCAATTCTATCAGAAGATTTCATGCTATTCTGAATAAAAAATCCTAAGCTGTATATGTTTTCTATTAATGAATTTTTGTAAAACTAAAACGACTATAACACTTAAAAAAATCTTTACTTAAATAACTAAACGTTTTTATGTACTCGATGCTTATCAATCACCTATCTTTTAAATTTGTTATTATCAAGAATACACTTTCGTGTAACTATGTACGTTACTCGCTTGAACATTTCTAACGCAATATAATTAATCCTGCATGATTAATTTAAAGAGTTCGTTATTATAAAATAACATTATAATATATTAGCATTGCAAAAAGTTTTGATTCTTATACAAAATTCGTGAAGTTCAGCCTTGGTTCTAAAAGAAAAACAATGCTCTTCAATGTCACGACCGACCGGTATCACAGTATGCGTGCAACAACCGTTGAAATCAAAGCGAAGGAAAAAGAAAATGCTCCGATACAAAGACGCAGATGAAAAATAAAAACAGGTAAAGAGAAGAGTACTGACGAGAGCGGAATGAAGGCAGCCAGAGCAAACCGACGAGTAAGGAATGGAAATGAAGAGAGAGGAAGGCAGCACGCAGCCGAGGTGTATTCAGAAAAGAGTATAACAAGAAAAAGTGTAAACAGTACTAGGCAAGGTGCACGCGCCCATGGTTTCCGTATTTTCACTCATCGGTTGAACCAGCGCGATGCCCTCGGCTTTTCCTCACGTCGTGCGACTTTTCTCTCTCCATTTGTTTCCGCGTTTTCAATCTCGCACCCATCACTACGCGACTCTTACCGTTGACTTTTTAATTTTTCACAAAACTTATGCTTTAATTTTATGATTTAGAAAAAAATATCAGCGTTTCCGTGGTTATGCAGTTATTAATTAGTGGAGTATTTAATACAACATTTTGTGTATCAACTATATCCGTTCCTACAAATGTAATTATTGTACGAGACTAGTTAGAAAGAGCAGACGAAGGGGAAAATTGATAGAAAAGCAAGCCACTGAATGTTTTTCTTCTCTTGCCTGTCTCGGATTTAGTACATTTACCCGCGAAATAAAAGAAACCGGAGAAAGCAGACAGGGACAATTCCTTGATTTCCTGCCTCACTTGACTTCGTGTAACTACTTTCGAGTCTTTGCGCGTGCCTTTGTTTTTCTTTCTTTCTTCTCATTTACGGTATTCATTTAAACCTTTGGCTTTTGCTTATTACAGGTTTTTTTTTCTATGACACGTCTATTTTGTAAACAGTGAGATTAGTAGAAGAATTTCATCAATAAGTGTTTATGCAAATAATATAAAGATTAGTTGCATCTTGTTTGCGTATCCACTTATCTCAAATAGTTTTCACAAGGTTTATTCGCAATGTTATTTCACGCTTATTTTACAAAAAAATATTTTAAATGGCATTTTATAAATTTATCACATATATTACAATGTTTTGGTTACAAACTTTTGGTTCAAAATAATTAAAGTTAATTCGACCAGGTGTTAACGTGACAAAAAAAACTCGCTAAGCCCCTACAATACTAAACTGTCGAGACAATAAAAGTAAATCGAAGAATTAAGATTCCACGAATGCTTCCTACGCGTCGGAAGTTTTGCTTTAGCTTCTGTTTGTTTCTCTCTGTGTTCTCGAAATTGCGTTCAAGTTGTAGTTTTTTTTTTCACGTTTAACGAATTCGCTTGCAACGCTCGTCTTCTTCCCTTCCATCTGATGTAATTCTTCTTTTTTACAGTCTACACTACAGCAAATCCGCTTCGCCAAACAGTTTGGCTAGCAAATACTTGTCACAGTTTAAATTTGCACTAAAGTAGCAGTAAAGTTTATCAAGTACAATACAATAAATAACAATCATCCTTTAAATAAAAGCTAAACATTTGGCTAATAGCACCAGTCGATTTCCGCATTACCGAGCTCTCGCGCAAAAATTTCACAGATAGATGCAGCAAACGCCGGCTATATCTCAGACGACAGATGCGAGACGGTTTATTTACGAGCAGCGAGCCAACTTACAAATACTCGAGCGAGTCCCCGCATACCTACAACAAACTGCGCGCTCGGAAGAAAATGGTCGTATAAGAAAACTCGCGGAGTAATATAAAAGCTCGGGCGGTGCTGCTGCTCAATTCCACCGGAGAATTTTCCTCGCGCGGCAAGTTTGCGCTTTTTTCCACTTTTTATCATTTCGAGTGCGACCGGTCGTCGGCGAAGGAGCTCGCAAAGTTTTAAAGACCTCGCGCGCGAGCGCGACGGCTATTCGCGCGGGAATCTTTCTTCCGCGCCTCAGACTGGCGGAGCATCTTCGAGAGCACTTTTCTCGCGCTCTCGTTCTCCATTCCCTTTCTTTCCTTCTGCGCCGCTTGCTTGTTCGTTCTCCCGCGCTAAGCTCCTTGACGTATGCTCGGACCAACAAGCGTTTTTAATACTTTCTTCGTGCAGAGGAAAACTAAATTATCCGCAGCTGCTGGAGGGAAATGTTTAAGCTCGAAAGTTTCGAAGAATCTGCACGTCTTGGAGGTATATTTAGCGTAATATGCTATTTATATCTACAGCTGCAATGGTTATTAATTTTGTTAACTTATACAGGATTTATGGAAGGAAAATTAGAAATCGTTGCTCGTCTCACCATAGCTCACTTTTACTACTGCATCGGAACACTCAAAACAAAAAATAAAATAAAAACAATTAGATTATCAAGACAAAAGTAGATTCACTCACCTCGCGTCTGGCATTGGCGATGCCTGCAGCGGTTCTGCGTCCGCGCGAGTAGCCCGCATCCATAGACCTCGTGTTAAGTGAGGTGGTCTGGTGATGCTCCTTGGAGGAGTCGAGGCTGATGCCCCGGTGGGGCGGCACTCGAGGCCTGTAGTCCATCGTGCGGTTCGCGTGTCCGGGCACCTTCGGCTTTGTCTCTCTCGCCGCCGTCGTCGTGCTACCGTTGCAACCGCCTGAACCTCCTACGTCGGAGCTTTCCTCGTCGGCCTCCTCAACTGGAGATGGTGGTAGTGGTGGGAACTCCAACACCTCCACGCTTACCTGTGCATACGGGCCCAGTTTCTTTATAGAGACGAACAGACAAAGCCAAACAAACATCGAGTTTAATTTTCAAGTCACAAGTGGTGTTATACTTTTTTTGTTGAGCTGCAGAATGTAAGCACGGCTGAGCTAAAGAAGCTAGAGGAAGGGCGAGGAGCTTCAAACATCCTTGCATGAAAGAGAGATACAGAGAGACAGAGAGAAGATACTCTTGCGCTATGGAGCTTTGCCGATGCGTCGCATGATTAACGAGCCTCTCATGGCCTCTCCACGAGTAGGTAGTCTGCGAATATCGACGAGCTCTCGCGGTACTCTATCGCGTAACGAGACTGCGTTTCTGTCTCTCTCCCTTTCATTCAGACTCGCATATAGATATGTTTGCCGCTAAGCATCACGACTAATAACTGGTATCTATAGAGAAAGTCGAATGGAGCTGATTCCGTTTTGGTGTCTACCATCAGGGCATTTCGATGATTGCGGAAGCATTATTAGCAATATGAATGGCGAAATGCAGTACAAGGTTATGTCATTACTGCACGAAAATTTTCTGTCAATATTTTACTGCACACTTACGCTACAAAATGCATAATGATCGAAAACTCGTGGAAGCAGCTCACAAAAGTCTTTTCTACTTTTTCCACGAGAAACAATAGCGTGCGTACATTCAGCATCTCCACGACACTTAACAGCAAAGTATACCAAGTACCTGAAAGTCGGGATTCTTGGAGTCCTCGAGTATAGCGTCGATCACGTTCTCGATCTGCTTAGTGTCGTTCTTGTGATTCTCTAGGTCTCCAACCCTCGTTCTCCTTCCGGACGAGTATATGTCCCCTCCGTTCAACCTTCTACGCTCAAAGTCGAGCTCGTTCGGTTTGGAAGCCCCGTCCGTTAGGTCAGTCGCGTGTGGCGGTGGCGCGGGTGGCGGCGGCTGAGCCTTCCTGGCGTGCGGCTGCCTACTGTCGTATGCGCTTACGTCGAGGAGCCTCCGCTCGCAGCTGTCGTTCTCAAAGCTGTTCCTCTTGGAGCCGGCAAGCTTGCAATCGCCGTTGCTGCGCCAACGTTGCCGACCGCTACCCGTGTCCACGAACTCGGTCACACAGCTGTTCTTCACGCTCTCGATCTCCTTGATCGCGTCGCTGACCTTCTCCAGCTGGCGGCGGTTCTCGTTCAGCGCCTTCTTCACTATCTGGTCCTCGATCAACAGATTCACCGGGATCTTGGACTCGAGTCGCGCATGGTGGTCGCTGTTTATGGACCGACGCATCGGCACCTCGTCGACGATCAGATGCACGGCACGGGACACGTCCAGACTCTTGGATGTGGTTATGGTGATGCCGTTGCACTCCTTCGTCCGCTCGGCAAAGCTCGTGATCTTCATCGGCCCTGAGTTGTTGTCCTCGGGCTGCTGCTGGTGCTCTGACTCCTGCTCCTCTGTCGGCAGTTGTTGCTGCTGCTGAGATTGCTGCGGTTGCAGGTCCTCAGGGCCATTGGATTTCTCCTCTGCGATGGGCAGAGGCTCGGGCTCGCGGTGAGCTGATCTTCGCTTCTCCCTGCGCTCGCAGGAAGATGTCCTGGAGGGGACGTGCACGAGGTCAGGCTGGGAGACAGTCTGAGAGTTGGCAAACTCACTGGGCGGCTCTCTAACGCCCTCTAACTTGCTGTTCTCCTTGAGGAGGCTCTTGATATTGTCGAACGTGTTGGAGAACCGGCGCACCTCCGTCAGCCTACTGTCCTCCGTCTCGTCGTCGAGGCTCTTGGTGGGGCTCTTGGGCAGGAGCTTGCGCTCCTTTTTGCGGCCACGACGTATGACATAGGTGCCGTTCTTACTGAGATCCTGGGGACGCAGTTGATCCAAGTCGTTCGTCGAAGAGTCCGAATACGGCGAGATCAGGTCGTCGTCAGTTGTGGAGACTCGCGGGTCCTGCCAATCGTCGAAATCCCGGAGCTTCGAGGCTGAACCGACACCTGGTAATTAAAGGTCCACATTTAGTGTCCAGAAAATCGAAAAACCCATTTAAAAAAGAAACAGTTGAAGTATACTCACTAGAAACGTCGCTGCTCTTTCGTCTCCTCCTTCCGACGACCTTAGTACTGCCTGGCACATAAAGCGGATCGTCGTCGAGCGAGACCTCCCAGGCGATGCTATGCCTCTTGCTGAGCGCGGGCGGCGGCGGCAGCAGTTCCTCGAGCGAATCATCCGAGAAGTGTTCCTCCTCCGACTGCGTCCTGAAGTCGGTGGAGTTCCTCGTGGAGAAGTCCGAGTTTCTCGTGGAGAATATCTCGGAATATCTCTCCTCGGAGCAGCGATCCGAGGTCTGGGCGGAGAAGCGTTCGCTCGAGTCGGCGTGCGGTAGGCTGAACGAGACGAAGTCGAGGTTGCGGATGGAGAAGGGCTCGGACGTCGGCACACTCACGTGGTCGTTGGAGCTTGCACTGGCCACGGCTATCGAGAAGTCCGAGTGGAAGCGCTCGTTCGACGTGGAGTTGGCGCGCGAGAAGTCCGAGCTGTCGCAGTTGGCCCGCATTGAGAAACGTTCGACGCTGACCGATGAGGAGCGAGGCATAGAGCCGCGGGACTCGGCCTCGCTGGCAGCGCGCGAGAAGCGACCCTCGCTCGAGTCCGAGTTGTTGCGTCGACGACGGGCCGAACCGCCGCCGTTGCTTGTGGTGCTGCTCGCGTTGCCGCTGCCGTTGTTCAGGAGACGACTGCCACCGCAGGTGCTGTGGCTGCCCGAGGCTGCGCTGCGCGAATGATGCTGGTGGTGGTTGTTCATCAGCAGGCGGTCCTCCACACTGTTGGATCAATTAATTTGTTGTTATTATTGTTACGCAACAAGTAGTAGTATGCGAGAATAGTCGGAAGCGCTTTAATCAATAACGCGCAGTGTTGGCTAAAGTGTGCGCTATTTAACGAAACACTTAGCCCGCGGCCGCATCGTCGTTAAATTTAATCACGAGAACGATTTTAAACAGCCGCGTTGCACAAATAATCGGAGCGGTGAATTATTATCGAGAGCCGGCCATACCTTTGACGCTTCATTATTTCGAGGATTAGGTTACAGATCCCGCATTAGCCAAGCTCATTCGCGCGAGGCCGAGCTTAATTGTTAAAGAGACTTTAATAGCTGATGTGGTATACCTGCTGGACTTGCAGATCTCAGTCTGTCTAGGCGGCCTGCGCGAGTGCAGGTGATGGTGCAGGTGGTGGTGATTGTTGTGCGCCGAGGCAGCCCTCTCCTTCTCCGGACTCGGATGATTCGACTCGTCCTCGTCCTCGTCGTCGTCGTCCTCTTCGCCGTCCTCGTCGGCGTCGTCGGCTTCCTCGTCGTCGACCTCGTCCTCCTCGTCGAGGCCATCCTCGGACGACTGTCGCAGCTCCTCGAGGCCATCCTCCGACGACTGGCGGCGTTTGTTATTGCTCTCCGGCGTCGGGGCGCTTCGCGCCGGCGTCCAATTGAACGACACCTTGCCGTCGTAAGGCAGACTGGCGAACTTGCTCGGTGGACTCGGCGGATCCGCAAGACGGAAGGGCTCCACTGCATGGTTGCTACCGTTCTCCCAACCGTAGGGCCGCTGATGCCTCGTCTTCGGCTGAAATTTTGTTATTATTTTAGAATTTTTAATCGCTTATTCTGTTTGATTCGAAAATCAAACAACTAAATTCGAGAATATCGTATTTATTCACTCCACTTTAGCACCGGTAAATAAAAACAAATTCACCGAGTAAACGCAAGCCTGTAAAAACAAGAGCTCAAATCCGTTTCCAATGACGATCCATCAAGTGTCAATACGTAGGTATATCCCATAAAGCTCGGAACAAACTCGAGGCGCGCAAAATCAGCAGCGCTCTATTCAAGCCCATCGCGCGTCTTTGCAAAAAAGATCGCTTTTCCTGCAGCCATGCGCTGCTGCTGCTGTTTTCTCCGTAGAAGGAACGAGGAAAAGCTCTCAGGAAGAGCATAGCCGGCATCGATTCGATGAGCGATCTTTTAGTGGCTTTTAGCGGGGACCTCTAAGCTAATAACGTGCAGAGGGAAGGGGGCTTAAAGCTCTCACTCCCTCTCTACGCAAACTTTTGCAAGCTCTCCCGTTCGAGCTACTTTGCGAGCGGCTGCGTTATTATTGTTATCTGCGTTGGACACTTGAGATAGAGAGGGTGGCGAAAGTGGAAGATGGAAGTAGCCTCTGGTCTTTCGATACGATGAATTTGTGTATGTGGGGTGAGTGTGTGTGTGTGTGTGTGTGTGTTGATTGTTTGTTTCTGGCAGAGTTGAATGGTTACTGTGTTTGATATTGCGTTTAGTAGGATTGGAAACTTGATGGTCTAGTGATGTGTTTGGATTGCAGGTCAATTGTTGTCCTGTTAAATGGATCGCATTGTCGATTCTATAACACGTTATATTCAACGTCTGACCAAAGCGCGTCTTTTACTACTACTACGCACTAAACAAGCTTTATTTAAAAACCAATTTAAAAAGCAGTAATTCGCAATAAAAATAGAAACCGACGATCAAGGTCGACATCGCTCCTACATATAACCCGCAAAGCTGCAACAATACAACTTTACACCTGCAGACGTGTAAAGCATTGCACTTCGCAACTACCACATACACAAGAGCATCCCGATCGATGAGGCTTGATACGAAGTTGAAGTCAGTGGTTCTAATGGTGTGGCTTACACCTCAGCCGCGAGCGGTGGCAGGTCGATGGTTAAACGAGGTTAACCTTCCAACAAGAAGTGTGGCTATAACTCCTCTACACTCGCGGACTACATTACACTCGAGCTACACCACAGAGCTGGCGACGGTCGAGAAGGAAAATTCGACCCACACGCACACACGTATACAAAGAAGGAGACGAGAAACTCACGAGGGTGGTCTGCGTGGTGACGGCGTGTCCTGAACGTTTCGGGTCGTCCATCGCGGCTATCCACTGCTGTTTGTTGCCTCCTCGATTGCGTCCCTGTTGCTGCTGCTGCTGCTTTGAGCCACTTCTCTTCGACGAGTTTCCGGGGGAAACCCTGGAAAACAAAGGAAACGACGAGATTAGCGTTAATAATTTAACGAGTGAATGGTCGAGTCGGATAGTTTGATCGACTGATCGCTTGGAGAGTGTTTGGACGGGACGAAGGATTTTTGCTCGTTAATTCGTGGGTGGATTTTGATGATCGCTTTTTCGGACTATGGGATATAGGGAAGTGGATTTTATTGGAACATCAGTGCGTGATTGCTGAATTGAATATAATAGCAATGAGATTAAATATAAGTTACATTTGTAAAATTAATTATTCAAGCGTATTTTATCGCCACATATGCATTGACTCAATGTACTTTAATTGATATCACTATATATCTCATGCAGTTTGTAGTTATAGCACGAGCGGCCCAAGTATGCCTAAGAAGACAATTTTTACATGGTGGAACATGTATGTACATTCTACGCGCAGATACTGATGAGGGAAATGGAAAAGTGCCTATGCGCCACCTATTGTCGCTAGCCAGATACTAGAGAGTCAGGTCAGTTCAAGCGGTGGAGGAATAAGCTAGGCCAGTCCAAAGCTGTTTTACATACGACTGATATTCCACATGCTTGCACACCTCTATATAAGTAGCGTGGCGGCTGGCTCATCGAAACGAGATTTATAATATACTTGGGCCGTGTGCTCGCGTCGCGCCCGATAAAATCAGCACCGTGAAACTATTTACCGCGTGAGCCTCTTCTCGTGGCGGCCTCCCCATTATCGTGATGCTCGTGACGCGTATCGCGGAAAAGGTCCAGGGAACCTCCCACGGAATCTGTGTCCCCTGCGGCTGTATGCAGCTCGCGCGCTCTGACAGGGCCTATATATACTACTAGAAAGAGATGCGATGGACTGCGATCGAGATCGAGTGGCGATCGCGAGTATGTATCTCCTTTTGGGGGAGGCATCGGTCTGCATCAGAAAAGTGCTGGGGAAAATTAGGTGGATAAGTGCTCGGCAGGTATTTAACGTTTGCCTTATTTGATTGATGCGGGATAATTTGGCTGGAAAACAATACACCGCGTCACACCGTGTGAAGGTAACAAGTGCGGATTATCAAAAAAACAAAACAAAAGCAGAACTAACGTATAACGAGTGTAGCATCAGAACAACAAGAGGAAAGATAATAAAGTCCCTTGACCAAATAAGAATGCACACTCCCACAGAGAGCGTATACGAGCTCGACAATAGTGCCGAGAGATAAAAGAGAGCACGCCAAACACAACGGGAGAGGGGGCTGCACGCTGTATGTACATAGATGCACAGAGAGGAGAGGAAAAGGCACTTTGCTGAATTACCATGATCGCTCGAGATCCGCTGCTGCAGCTGACCCATGATTGCCTACCTACCTCTTTCTCTCGGACTCTACGTCATTCGCGACCCTAATCTCGATGAGTCACGACTGCAACGGCTCCCCCGGAGCATCAGCATACCTGCCCACCGGAAATCTGCTTTTCTCACTTGGCCATCAGTGGAAAAGGAGAGGGTTAGCTTGTTTGCGTGGGTTCGGGATTTTTCTGCGACCTCGGAACGCCGTGGCGATTGCATGTGTGTAATGGATGAATGAGAAAGAGAGAGAGAGAGAAGTCGACTGGGCAAATAGCGCTGACCTGATATTCAGCCGATCGTGAGGATGCTTTGATTTCGTTCGTTCCAGTTTTCTTTTAGGTTTACGATATTATTATTCTCGGTACCGTTATTCTTCCCCATCAAGATTTGATTTGCTATATACGTGAAAGATTTCACACGTGTACTGCTTTGCATACGATTAATATTATTTTACACTCATCTTAATGATTCTTTCGACAATATTTTACCTTTGTACACGCATATATACTTGCCTGCTTCTACATTCAAAACACGCGAAGGAGAAAGAGCGGGGGGGGGGAGGAGGGAAAAAGAAGATGTATACAGGTTATGAGAGTGCGAGAGAGGTTCGCGTGATGCGATAGGTGTTAAAGGGAGAGTTTTATTACGGAATGCGGAGTTTTATAGGCGCGGGATGCGTTTCGTGAATTACAGGTTTTATGATAGGCTATACGATATACCGCGAGAGAGATGCATAATGCATCAAAATCGTTGGTTGGATATGCTTCTCGGCGTTTAGTGTCTTTTTTTTTAATAACTCGTATTTATACTTTTGCTAAATAGAAACAATTTCCATCGTCCATATGTATTCACGAGGTAAAACAAACAAATCGAAACTGCCACACGCTTCTGATGAATGATTCCGAACAATAGGCCAGATCGTCGCTAATTAAACGTCCGCAGATATGAAAGAAAGAAAAAAAAAAGAGAAAAAGGATAACGTTCGTTATTATAATATACGCACGCGTATAAGTATAGGACAGCGTCACGCACAATACTCGTCGCGTCATGCCCTCTTGATCAACGAAATGCTCACCTACTTCCTCAATTTCACAGTCGCGTCCATTAGCTAAAACAAGACTCGCTCTTACTCTCTCTCTCTCTCTCTCTATCTCTCTCTTTCCGAAAGGGTATATATAAGAATTAAGTGAAAACGAAGCTTGTCTAATGCAACGAGAAAAAAAAAGCCGACGAGAGCGCCGAGACCGCAACAGCTGTCCCACCTCCTTTTCTAAAGAATCGACAAAAAAGTCATATAGCGATATATATGTATACTGGCGCGGCGCCACGTAGCATGACGGCACTTTCCGAAAATTTCGCCTACATAACAACAACCATGCGTCTGCGTAACCGTGACGAGCAGCTGGCCTGGACACTCGCACGTATATAACCCTTTTTTTCCGCTACTGCGCGACCGGTTTTTCCATTATCTGTCGACTTTATGCGCGCCGCATGACAGGGCTAATCATCGCGCCAACGAGAGAGAGAGAAAGAAAGATGCGGCCAAGGTGCTGACGATGATGGTGAAAGGGGTTGCGGACATTATATACCCGCACAGATCAAAGGCGGCTATACTGCTGCAGATGCGGGAAAACGAGAAGCGCGTGAGCCTGATTCTTATCGCGTGATGGCTTATATACCGCTTTCACGCTCGGCGGGGTTATTCTGCTGCTGCTGCTGCTGCTTTTTTTGGCTATCTTTTGGCTCTTTTCAGTTTTGGAAAACGCGCCTGCGACTTTGATGTAGTCGCTCTCTCGGAAAGGGAAAGATTGATCTGGCTGCTGATGCCTGATGATAAATATGAGAGATTCTGAAAGATGTGGGCTACCGTATATATATAGTGCTATATAGGGGTGTCGGGTTCGCTCTCGTTATGGTTTTTGATGAAGAAAGGCGTTTCGTTTTCTACTTTTTACACGAGTACATATCATAACGATCGTAAATTTTTCAAACGCGTCATTCGACCATACATCTCTAGATAGTTCTATCATCTATACTCCCTCGGTTAGACAAAGAATTCAACAATACAGCTGTCAAATACTAATTTACAGCGGCACATATAAATTCATAATACACCCAATATCGCATTCCCTAAACGTCGGCAGATTCTTCAAATGCTAAACGAGAATAATAGCGCGAGTGAGAGCGCGCATAAATGCATGGGAATAATATAGAAACACACGCCTCTTTTTATAAAATCATATTCGAACAGCCTCCGATTCGTATATTAATTCGCGCGCGCACCGATGCCGAATAAAACAATTCCAACAAAAGCCAGGACGAAAGAGAAAATTCATCACGTTTTTCCAGAGCACCGCCCCCCGTCCTGCAATCTCTCATCGCGAATATCCCGAAAAAATAGAGCCGAGAGTCCGCTATATAATATACTGTCAGTTGGCTCCATCTTTCACACACTCGTTTTGTCTAACCGCACGTCCGTATATATATATAGAAGCCGTTTACGTTCTCTCTCGTCAGCCTCTCTCTCTCTCTCTCTTTCTCTCCATTCCGTCCGTCTCCGCGCGAATCTCTGTGTTCCTCGGCTCCGCACAATGCGCCGAGTATATATAGCTATATATGTGCGCTGCTCATTGCTATTCGGCTTGCGCACCGGACAATTACACGGAGCCGTGCCAGAGCAGAGCAGGAGCCTCGAATACACACAGTCTCGAGTGTAACACGCCAGAGACGAGCAGCAGCAGCAACAGCAGCACACTGTGTCCCTTTTATGCGAGACGACGAGCATAGAACTGCCGAGTAGCCGTATTAGAGAGAGAGAGAGAGAGACCTGACTGGGAGTGACGAAGAAGCTGAGAAAGCGAATATTATGCGAGCAAATCGAGCCAAGTTACACGCGAATTGGCTTTGGCTTGTGTGTCACGCTTTGGCTGATGAATTGAATGTCTCTCTCTCTCTCGCGTTAACTTTCATTAATTCTCGTACGCGCGGATATATCGAGAGTATGTGCCGAAAGGATTCAATTAAAATATATTTATACTCTTCGTGCTGCAGAGGAAGGACAGAAAAAAAGAAGAGCACCGAAAACAGAATATTCCATTCACACACACACACACACAGAGCGCGTCAATCCCGTGGCGTATATTATACTTTGACGAGCCGCTGTGAACGAGGATCATTAATCCCGACGCTCAACGCCCTTCCATGCCGCGCGAACGCGATGTATTAAACACGGCCTCGATAAATCAAATTTCGACTTGCCCTCTGGCTCTCCTCCCCGCAGCATATACGATTTTTATCTCGCGCGGTAGCCAAATTTTCTCGCGCGCGCGCGACTCTCTCTCGTAAACGACGCAATTTTACGAGGAAAGTTTATGACACGAGAGCCTGGCGTAATGTCCCTTTATTTCGTCTGCTAATGAGGTGTGTGGGCGCTATGTATATATATATGTATATCCAGCAGTCGCGGCTGCTGACACACGGCAGGCGCGAGGTTTATGGAGCTCGATTTATACGCACTGAGCGATCGCAATAGGTCGACGCGTGATTTATTTTATTGTAATTAAAAGCCAAGGGGCTGCAGCGCTGCGTTCGACTGCATTATTATATAGGGAATCGCTGGAATTTAATACTTCGTCCGGAGATTATTCCGATAAATTCGAAACAGCTGTAGGGATAGTCAACTCGATCGTATATAAATTAATTTTATTCACCAAATTATAATTTATCTCATCGTCTATAAATTACAAAAATTAAAGCTTCCTTTAAACCGTATTAGTCGTCGTTCCCCCCCACGCATACATATACAGCATACGAATCAAGCCGGATTTCCCATTATACGATAAGAATTGACTTCTCTCTCTCTCTCTCTTAGTTCCCTTTACCAATCCCTTATAACCCCTCGCTCACGCGCGTCGCTTCGTCATCCGCAAGACGAAATTGTTAAAATGCGTTCCAAGCACAAAGGCTGCACACACGTCGAAAGCGCCGATTTTAATTCCACATCGGCGTACATGTGCGTGCGAGCGACGACTCATACATATAATCGCGCGCGAGAGACTGATGCACAAAGCGCCGCGGAGAAAAATTCCAGGAGGGTGTATTTTAATCGAGGGTCGCCTGCATTATCGAGTGTCGTCGCCGTGGCGAATCGAATGTATAAGAAAGGTATGTATATATATATATCGTTTGGTAAGGGGGTGCGAACCTTCTCTCACTCAAAAAGCGCCCGTCGCTCGCACATATAAGAGAGAAGATTGATAGCGAATTTCGTGTGCAAGTCATCGATGCGCCCACGTGCAAGCATTTTTTTTTTCTTCTCTTCTCCGTCTTTGCTTCTTCTGCAGCGAGAGTGTCATCGCGGCAGCAGCTCTTCTCGCGTATCACCCCGCGATAATTAATCCATTTTTATCGGTGCCGAGATGCCTTTAATGCGTCGCTGCGCTGCTGATGCGGACCGGCTTTGTGCGACGATGCGATCGTTATTGTGTGTGTGTGCACGATTTGGCAAGCGGAATTTCGTTCGCTTGGAATAGAGAGCTGTATATACTCGATTTTCTGTGAGAGATGCTGTTTTGTTTTGAATGACGCAACAGTTCTGTGTGCGAAGGGAGAATGCATTTATGAGCGAATTTTGAATGATTTGCCAGAACTAATTCATTTTACGTATAATTAGAATAATCGATGTATATTTTATTGATGAAATTTTCTCCTATTTTTGTTACAGGTATGTACACTCGATATACGAACCCCCACAACTTTCAGCCCACAATTGAAAGCGGTGAGCTAATTAAAAAGTCGATAAATAAAAACAAAACACTTGCCATATATCGATCAAACAAATACACAGTTTCCTCTCTACGATAAATAAGTAAAAACCGACACTCTCTCTCTCTCTACAAAATCCCTCCACAACATCGAGCCCCAGATTGAATGAATGAACTGCGAACGAGAAGCCCTATCAAAATTGCATTCGCTTGGTAAACCGTGTAAAGCAATCGTATACACTAACGGCGCCTTGGCCCAGTACTCCACTGCAGCAACGCGCGACATACGGAAGGCGGCAAACACCTCATGAATGACGCCGCGCGAGCTTCAACGGCCACTTACTTCGTGTCGTGTCTCCCATTCACCCTTTTTTTCTCTCCCTCTCTCTCTCTCTCTCTGTCGGATGCCTTCTCTTCGATCGAAGAAGCATCACAGAGGAGACCAGAAAAAAAGGGCACGCACGCGCAACCTGTCACCGCAGCATCTGTTGCATATATACAGACACACACACACACACATGCAGACATACAGTCCCATCTGCAGGACAACAGCATCACCGCGTTTGAAAACCGGTTCTACGTTGTTTGTGTTTTTGTTTACGAATTACCAGCCGGTCGATTTGCGCTCAGCTATTTTTCGGGGCCAATTTCGCGGTGACTGCAGTGGGCCCCAGGCCTGATGGACACGTTATATTATACAGTATACACTTATATACGGAGCTTGGGATACGAGAGAGGTGTGTTAGCTGCTATTAAGCACTTAGAGCCAGACTGATGCCGCGGAAAGAATAGTAGTGTGTGTTCGCTAAAATTGAGAGCGATTTCGCGGATATGTGGATGTGAGCTTATTCGAATGGCTCCTGCTGATTTCGGAGTAGTCTGGGTTTACGTTTTTTTCTTTTCTTTTTGGTGGCTTATACGCGGTGTCGATTTCCAGATACTGGATTGAGATCGATGCGGTTTCGAGATGTAATTTCGTTACTGCGATGGAATGCCGTGATTCGATTTTGTGCTCGATTTTGTGCTATTATGCAGCAAATTTAATTATAAATTGAACTGATGGACATATAGAGATATAGTTTCTATTTTTATCTTTGTATCTTTCAAAACAGCGTTTGGAAATTGTACTATCGATGATGTATAGAATAAGCGTTCCACTTATTAAATTACCAAAACAATAGCTATTTCGATATCGTGTGTGCATTAGATTTATGAGAATAATTAAGCGGTTTAATTTATACGTTCGCATCAGAGAGTCGTTGCTATTTGTAGCTATTTCGCATTTACATTTTGCAAACGAACACATCGAACTCGCCGCAATAATTTATGACTTGGTTTCCCACCAGGTTATAGATATATTTCAATACAGGGACAGACTCTCTCTCATAAAGGCATCGCCAGTACAAAAAAAAAACAAGTCCAAATTTTTTACAAACCCCGAGTTCTCGAAAATTGAGCAAGAACACATCATCATATTATAATATAGGCGTACAGAAAATTATCGGTTGGCACTGCGCGAGACTTATCTATATAATATACTTTTAAAGTAGTCGAATGACCAGTTTTAGCTCCACTTACTCCAAGAACCAGCCTGCGCTTTTTACCGATTGCACATTCAGTCGCTGCGGCGGGAAAACTGCTACCTCATCACTTGGCATCGGCCATATAGAGAGAGCAATAACATTCGAGAGCGCGAAATCGACGCTGCAGTAAAACAAAATATAGCCGAAAACAAAACGAGCGCATGCCGTCGCAGAGAGAGAGAGAGAGAGAGACCGCGCGCACGAAATTGCGGCAATTACACAATTGAGCATCCACAGGCGCTCAAACTTTCTCATGCCGCAGACGGACACACACACCAGCTATTAGAAGCTGTCATTATGCGCTTAGAAGCCCGAGCAGCGAGAGAACCATCAAACGCACACACACTATATGTATAACTACAGCAGCACGACGAGAGAGAGAGAAATAATGCACAAAGTGGCCGCAGCCTGTCTATAGAATTTCAGGTAGCCCCGAGACACGGCTACTTATAACCCCTAAACGATATACACGTACATTTCGCGGCGATTCTACGAACCCTTTGACGCGGCTGCAAATCGGCTCAGGCTACGGGAAGTGTGTTGTGGAGAGCGAGAGAGAAAAAAGCCGATTTTTCGTCACCTGGTCCTTGCAAACACACCGGCAGCTACTGTCTCTCAGAATGTATAGGTTGTAGAGGAACTCGAGAGGCCTAGCACGCGGCTGCGGAAATCAGATTTGTGTGCCGATTGTCAAGGCGCGTGAATGCGCACTTTCTGCTATACGAACAGAGATATTCTTCCTAAGCTGTTTGGGAAGTTTGTCGACTCTACTGCGGTTGGATTCAATGAATATCTGTAAGATGGGATGCTGCTTTTTATTTTGATAAATTGCTGCGAGAAGTGCGACAGCCGCTTTGTGTGGACGTTTCTTAAACACGTCTTTAGGACGCCTCAATTTTGTATACAGTAACCATTTACGAGAAAGATGAGAGTATACGAAAATGACGGATATTAATAGAGCACGCGGCCAACAAGGCGCATCCCCTGAATCCGCCCAGAGTAAATATGCCCGAAAAACTCGATAAAAAAAAAGCACACGGCCTCTTTTGCTTTACAGCGCCGGCTCTCTTCGAATCAAGCAGCGCGTAAAAAAGGGTTGAACCTCGACTGCAGCAGCAGGAATCAGAAGAAGAAGAAGAAGAAAAAAAAAAATAAGGCGCCCAAGTCTGAGGTCAGAAAAGACGCGACCATAAAGAGGCTGCGGAGAAAATAAAGGAAGCGAAGGTATGGTATATACGCGCGCGGAAAAGCAGCCGCACCGCATCAGGCCGGCTGTTTGTTCAGGCGGCGCTTTATGCCCGCGCACAATTACCTGGCGCGCGCACGTCTCGCTGGCTACTGTACACAAAAATGTAAAAGAGCGCGCTTCGGCGTTTATTTTTCCAATTTCACGCAGGAAAAGAGTCTCTCTCTCTCTCTCGTCCGCCCGCGAACTATACGCGCCTCGGCGTAAAAGCCGCCTTCAATTATGACGTTCGCCTATATAGCTACTGCGCGGAGAGCCGATTTTTTTACTATCTGCTTTCTTGAGGCTGCAGCGGCTATAGTCTTTGGAATAACATTCTTTCTCTCTCTCTCTCGTCTTTAAGACTATGTTTATTCGGCAAACAGTTTATTTTATTGCACTCACGGGAAATAGGAAGAAGCTTTGGGCTTCTCCAGTGACACAAGAGAGAGAGATAGAGAGAGAAGCCATTTGTATGGCTCAATTAAGAGGATTTTTTGATGTTCGCGCAGTATATAGAAGCAAGCACACGACGCTCTTTTGCGCCGCCGCCGCCGCGCGCACGTTCCAAAGTAAACAGCGCGCGCAGTGTATTGCAGCCAGTATAGTTGTGTTTTTTTGGTAATGATATTGAGTTTCGGGAATGGGGTCACAGCCGCGGTGAAATAGGAATTTCCAGCACAATTGCCGCGTATAGCGTTTGAACGCAAGTTCCTTGTTTTTCTTTCCGCGCAGTCGCGCAAGAGACTATTTGGGACGAACGAGATGAGAAACTATAAAGCACTGAGAGAGAGAGAGAGAGAGTGTGTACTAAACTTGTATATTTTTGTTGTATTTTTTCTGCCCTCCGCGCAAAGCAATAATTTATAGAAGCCGAAAAAGAGAATGAACCGACGCGCCGAGAGCGTTTAGCGAAAGTAGCGGCTGGATCGCGCGAGCGCGCGCAATAAAAGCGCAAAAGGAGCTAAAGCGGTAGCCACGTGGTGCGCAGGCCTAGAGAGAAAGAGAGAGTCTCAGATCGTGCTGGTCTTTTATATTAACGAAAACGAGCGGCTCTCGCTGCGCCGCGTCTGCCGTCCAGATTGCGAGAGAACCGAGCCGCCACCCAAGGAGCGCTCTGCCAGAGTAGCAGTATAGACTGACTCTCCTATACTGTATTATACGACTTGCTTTGTACTTTTTTTCTCGAGAGGAGATGCGCTGTCTTTTTGTCCGCCGCGTTTGCGCGCACTCTCGTTCTTTATTTCTGAATATAGTTTGTGAGTATTTCAGGCATCAGTTATAGACCGCTATATATTATGTACATTCCGAGTGTAAATTGTGATGATACTAATATTAGAGCGCTTGTGCGCCTCCTATATCTTCGCTGGCCAGAGACGGAGAGTCTAAACCTGCTGATTTGATATTTATTTATTTTTATTATCGGATATCAATTCAGGTATATCACCTGTCGTGTCGTAAAAATGTGCAACAAAACCGTGAAAACCACACGTGTCTCAACATTCCCTTTACAGCCCCCTCATCCCTCTTTTCTCAGCATCAGAGAGCACAGCGAGCACGTCCGTATCCATTGACTCCGATATCCATCCCTTGTCTCCCGGCGACTGAGCTCATCGTCGTGTTTAGCGGGCCGCGTGAAATTTGCATCTTTCGGATCCAAACACGCGCGCGGGGGTCTCTTCAAGCGAACAATGCGGGACGCACGCACGCCACTACCGATTTCTTGGCTCCTGCTGCGCGCGCTGACCATTTCTCTCTCTCTCTCTCGAGTGTGTTTAGAGAGATGCTTCTTCTCTCATCCAACGTCCGTCTTTTTTATATAAGGTATTCTTCGAGAGAGGAGTAGCTGCCCGAGGAGGGAGAGTGAGATTCTTTATATGCATGATGGAGAGAGGCCGACGACGAGAGGGGCACACATAGAGTCGACGCCGCGGACCGCATTAATTATTCCGGCAGTTTCGCCGCTGCTGCTGTGCCGAAAAATTTTTCTGCGGCTAGTTTGTTTGTTTTCTGTGTGCTGTGATGCTAATATTTATCGCTTTGAGTTTCGTTATTCATGATCGCGCGCGCGGCGCCGGGCCTTCTATAATTTATCGTTATCGTTATTAAACTGTGCTTCTAGTTTGCCGAATTTTAAAACACATTATTTTATCAATCGGACGTTCTCGTATTAGTTCTGATGTAAAAAGGTGGATATGTACGTATGAGAAAGAAATTTGTAGACATCACTTAGCTATTGTGTGCATTTCATGACCCTAGAAAAGACGATTTATGTGCTGTGCGTGCATTAGGAAGTTCTATTCGGAAATCCACGATGTGAATTTGATTCCTTCTCACCTTTTGGAAAATAAAAGTCTACCTAAAAGTGCATTAAACATCGCGGTATCGCTTTGAAACACGCCCTTCTGTCCATTGTGTACTGCTCTGCTCCTAGCACACAAATACATACATATACCTATAAATTTCAATCAACCTACGAACGCACAGCGAAAAGATTCATATAAGTTACGAGGCGCGTTCTCTGGAAAACATGAAAATGAAGCGCGTGTTTGTTGTCATAAAAATGGGCGTACCTTTGTATATACGGGGAAAATTCGATTTTCTTGTATAATACTGTGGGCTCTCGTATTGTCTCTTTCTGGGTGTTTAGCGGTCGCAACGACGACGTCCCGCCGCGACGACAAACGTGTGTCGCGCCCCTTCGATTTATATAATATACAGTGAAGATTCGTAGATACACAAAAACACCGATGTGCATTATAGCCTCGTATTCGAGGCTAATTTTTTTTTTTACTAATTTCCAGAATTTGGAGCTTTTGCCAGAATTCCCTTCATGAATAATTCAAAAGTTTGGATTATCGCTCTCCTATTACAAATCCGAAAATTACAATAATGCCATCGGAAACACCTTGAAACAATACTTTAATCACAATATAATCTCCGAAGACAAAAGGGCCAGAAAAAAAAAACAAGAAAGAGAACGCCCAGGATACACCAGCAAACGAGAGGCTCTATAATACAAAACGCCTAATTATCCTAATCCACTTAACAGATTAAGCCCTAATTCCCAGTCCAGCAGCAGAAGCAGCCGTCCCTTATTTCCTTCCCGGCATCTGGCCGAGAAAAATATTCATAAACAAGCTGCAGCTCAGCTATATAATATACGCCAAAACGAACCGCCCGTAAAATCGCAAGCCACTGCAGGACTCCCCGCGGTGCGAGAACCGACGACCATCCATCCATACGACGACTCTCCCGATCCCTATCTTCATGCGACCCAGAAAAAAGAGAAGAGCTGCTAACCCCGAGAGTCAAGCATTATGCATACATATATACACACATAGCAGCGAAAATTCGTTACAGCCCGAAAAAAGACACTTGTATATGCTTATGCTTCCGTTGGTGTCTTCTCTCGCCGATTCCCAGAGACTAAAGCTGTTATTCTCTCTGTCTCTCTCGACTAATTTAGCCCAGAGACGAGACGCAACAATTATCCTACCGCCTGTGGGACTATACTCGTCGGTGCGGTGACGAGAAGACACATATTTCCCCTCGCTCGCAGCTCGATGACTAGTCGGATTTTCTCATCGTCGCCGGCGGTCCTCTGTGTTATTTGCTCTGCTGCTTGCGGAAAATTGGTAAAACAAACACGCGCAGAGACCACTTGAGAAGAGAAAGACTGACTGAAAGAGAGAGAGACGAAGGACTAAAGTACGGATTGGAGGAAATATACGAGATACGTAGGGGGTCTTCAGGAAATGCAGACGCCACGTTCTCGTTGATTATAGAGAGCAAATATATGTGGGTGCAGTAGCATGCGTGTCTATATATGCGAGATCGTACTTTTGATTTTTGGCTCTATACGCGCGGATGTGTCTGTGTGTGTCTGTGTTTGGCCAAGGCGTTGACTGATAATTTCCGTACTTATGTTTGGCCGGGGATGAGCAAACCCGTATGTTTGCACGGGCCGTGTGTGTGTGTGTGTATTTTTTTCAAGAGGATTTAGTGCTCCCGCGAGATTTTGTGAGCGGCTAAACGTTGTTTTGTTTGTTTCATGCTCTCTCAGCGGAGCTGCATCAGGACACGTGTAAATAAATCAAGGCCGCGCGCGTATACCTATATTATTTTTATGCTTGAAACACGTACGTGAAAATAAGTGTGTCTCTGATGCTCTCCAAATTCAATAGAACTGTAACTTATACACCAACAACGGAAAAACACAAATATCCCATTCAGCTAAGTATATTATCTTCGAAAAGGCCATTAAATACTGCCTTACAATGTGTGTACACACTCTCATCTCGCTTTCGCGCACAAGAGAGCACATTTTTGTGTCTCTGCTCACACCCGATATAGGTGCGTATATACAATGCGTATACATCATACGCACACTTCTCTCTCACCTCGCCTCGCATTCTACAGATACATTCTGAAATATATTGCTCACGAGCGCGCAAGAAGGGTCCGGGCAGTGCGAGAATGAATGGAACGAGGAGATTCTCGCACGTCGCGCGTCAAATCGCATACAGTCGTCGTCGGTCCACACACTCGACGCGCTCGGTATGAAAGGTTTTTCAGGCGACGCTCTTTCCGGGAAAAAAAGAAGGGTCTCTCTCGCACTGTGTGTTGTGTAGAGGTATGTGTGTGTGTTTATACATATATTTACGGGGATGCGAGAGAGGAGTGTTGTATATACACATAAAAAAGACAGTTGGGGGGATTGTGCGGAGCGATGCACAGTCTTCTATATATCGAGGAGATAAACTGGATTTTAGGCAGAAAACGACAAGCGCGCGAGAGAGACTCGGGATGAAAGGAACGCGCTGATCGGAGTATAGTGCTTTCAAGACACGCGGGTCTTGGCTTTTTTTTCGCTTCGATTTGCTCCGGTGAAACGCAAATATTGAATCTCTCGTTCTGAGAATGTGTTATTAGCGAATTGGTGGAAATACGACTTTTAATTTTCGATACTCCAATTACTCCGAGAGGTATATACGTCCGAGAAATTAAATAATCAACGTTATTGCAGATACGGTATTTCTGTTAATCAGTCGTAAATTTGATTGAATTACAGTACTTGTATAATTATAGTTCACACTAGAATAATTCGATGCATTCGATAATTATCTATACGATTTTTTTCATCTATAAAAATGTCTAAAAGTAAGTTCTTAAAAAAACAGACCTAAGTAATATAACTACACGACAATCGTCAGGGCGTCGCACTCTCGCGAAGAAAAGACATCACGCGCACAACAACAGCTCCGCTCGTGTGTGCGTTAATGCGCACCGCACACGCAGATACATAAACTAGCTTCCCCGCACTGATGCAGCTTTCTCTTATACATATACCTACCACCATGCGGGAGGGTAGATTTTAAGCATCCACTCCTCGCGCCTACGTTGCTCGAGACAGCTTAATCATTGTTCCGCGGGGCGCAAACGGCCGCGAAGAAAATACTCTCTCTCTCTCTCTCTCTGCTGCGCGCGAGGAAATTGGCCTCGAATGTTATGGACCGCGCGAGCGCACCCTCTCGGTTTTTAGTGCCACTTGCGCGAATAAAATGGCCTTTCGCCCCTCTCGCGAATATATACCACTGTTTTTTACAGGAGAGAGGGAGAGAGGGAGAAAGTGAGTTTTCTCGCTGTTTATGTAGCTCTCGTTCCTGCGGCTCTCTATTATGACTGCACTGCGCGCGGCTGGGAGATTAAACTTTTAAATTACGCCTGCGCTCGCTCGCAGGAAAAGCATCTATGTTTACGAATAGCCGCTAGTTTGTTTGTAATTTTGCTTTTTACATTTTCGGACGATGATGGATATTGCCTTGTGAACTGATGCTGTATAGGATTCATTTTTTTCTCACTGTATATTATTACACATCTCTTATATATACGTGTATGCTGTACTATAGTCAAATATCTATCGAAGCCGCGCGACGATAAGGCGCAGCCGCTATATAGATCCCGACTGAATCGTCGACTATATAATACCGCATTGCATTGACAATTCACTAGCTCTACTCTCGACAATGCATCCCATTCGTTCTCTCTCTCTCTCTCCCTCTACTCGGCTCGGAGCGTTTTCCATTAGTCTGCACTCGTATAAATCGGTCCCGGCTATTTTACGATCGCGCAGCTCAGTCGCCGGGCTTTTAATGAACTCCGCGGCGCGGACGCATATGTAATTACGCGTGGAAATTGCCTTCTCCAGCGACGATTCGCCGCCGCGTACTTTGCTATATATTTTTCTCTACTCTTCGCTGACCGATTGACACACATGTATGTATATACATATAGAGGTATACGTGCAGTCGTATATTCCGTCGCAATGTGACGACGCGCTGCTGCTGCTGCTGCTGCTTTTATGTTTCTGATAATTGAGACGGAGAGATCGTTTGGAAATTCAATTCGATCGCGACCGATAGAATAGAGAAGATCGTTATGGGTTTAATCGGCGAGATAGAGAATCGCGAGCGACTTAATTCGTTTTATTGAAAATTAAGTGCCGGCTTAGCTCAGCCCCCGATCCCGAGGCGCACATTACGCCAATTGCTTTTCTAATGGGCCACTGAAAGCCGGCCGTTGTAATTGAATGTATCCCTCTTACAAATGAAAAATCGGAAAAAGTAGTGCAGCCCGGAATTCCCCTTTGATATATATACGTGTATGTGCATCGAAATCTCGTAGTGTATTATACAGAATGTAATTGCGTCGTCCGTCAGTCAAAAGAACGCTCGAGTATTGCAAATCTCGATTAAACGAGGTATATTGTATATATATATACTTTTGAATTAAAAATCGAAAACTTGAAAATTAACTTAACAAGCCTATCCATCATCTCTCTCCGGCAAATAAGAAACGCGCATCGTTATAATTCGCCTCTTCTCTCCTTCATCCTCGCCGAAATGCGCACAGGGAGTATATAGCTTTACAAAAAGCCATCCATCCATCCATCCCCTTAGAAACTCGCCGGCTGCGCGAGCGCGCGGCAATCCATCGATGCTCGGCAAAAAAGCTCTCGCGAATATCCCCGTGAGCGCGCGACTATAGTGGCAAAACGCGCAACCGCAGCAGCGTTTCCCTCGAGTGACTGTGTGTGTGTGTGTGTATATATATATATATATATATACGTATAGATATACCGCAGCGGCTCCGCAAAAAGGGAATCCCTGTCGGCCGACTAGCAGGGCCAAGTTTTTCGGAGGCTCATCGTCTCACGAGGCTCGATCATCGAAAAGCTTTGGGATTCCGCTCGTTTCGAGAGATCGAGTATATATAGCTGAGAGTGCGCGCGAAAAGTAGTAGTAGTAGTAGTGTGGTCAGCTGCAGCGGAGCTTATATGTGTGTGTATATATGTATCGAGATTTTTATGGAAAAAAAGTTGGGGGGGGGAGGGGGGATATGATGCTTATTTGGAGAGAAGGAACTGATGTACGAGTGCAGTATAGCAGTCGAGGATATTCTTACGATCGTATACGTTATTTTCGAGGTGTGTTTTTTGTCGGGCGGAGGAGTTTTATAATGATCCCTCCGCGATGTAGCAAAGCGCGCGCGTGCATCAGCCCATTTTTGCTGCTTCTTATGCATTTTTTCCAATGGAATCTCGGACACGAGAATGCCGGCTTTTGTATATACACGTGGATCGAGGAATGCTCTATATTGAAATAAATAATTGCTCTTTAGTATGAGGAATTGAGGAATCTCGTTTTTGGTTCGACGTTTATTCGAGAATTTCAATACTTTATTATAATGAATATTAATATAAAATAATTCTTCTCTGTACCAAGTATACGAAAAGCATCGATATAACTTCGACCTATGGACTATCCATATTCTGCACGGAATTATAAAAAAACATGCACAATCGTTGTTCACAAAAGCAATTATGAAAAGCACCAACGGATAACCTCGTGAGATAACCCGGCGTTTCCATAAATCAAAATTCCATACGTACTAGATACACTGCACACTGCAGCGACCGACCGATAAGCAGTAGCAGCAGCAGCGGCAGCTGAATAATACATTAAAAATGCAAATCCCCTCCGGCGCGTTTCCTCCTCTAATCGCATTCCCCGCCGACGAGCGAGCGAAGAGATAGTCCCGAAAAACCGAAGACGTCCGTGTCCCTTCGTGGAAAAGTGTCGTGCGCCAGCTCGCGCAACCATTAATCATAAAAGACTATACGCGCGCACAGCCGCCTCTCCATAATATACCTATATGTATAAGGCGCATAATACATATGAAAGACTTCGAAAATATATAATAAGAAGCGGAGAGACGGCGGTCAGTTTTGACAGGTTCGATATAATTAGGCAGCTCCTTAGAGGATACGACGATAGCTTGTTGGCTATAATCCTCTCTCGGCTATATACGCCCCATTGTTATGTATATATGTTATGCATTTTTATCTTTCCAGCAGAGAGAGAAAGAGGGAGAGAGAGAGAGACGATAATGCATCATAGAAATTTCGAGTCCTTGCTGAAGCAGAAGCGGTTATCGATCACGCGCGCGCCGGGAGCGGAGGAACCGAGGAATTAATAGCGGATAATTGATTTTCGCCGAGGCGAAGATCGAGCCGCTGTCACTCGGCGCGACGCGCCTGATGCCGCCGGCGAGCCGTTGGCATAATTATGCATGTGTGTGTGTGTGAAAGAGAGAGAGATAGCCTTGTGGTATTTGCATTCGACCGATGCTTTATCACCGATTGTTTTCGATCCTTGTTTGTTGCTCGATTAATGCCTTGCTGTTTTTACTGGGGGATTCGCCACTTCAAGAGATGATGGCGGGCATTCGATGAGACGATTAATCAAGTATCCGGTGTGTGTTGTCTTTTTAAATTTTTTATTTTTAATCTCGCTTTTATCACGTTTCTTCGACAATTAATTACTACTATGTAATAAGCTGGCTGCGCGATTTTATTATTATTATTCAAGTATTACAAAGGGACTGAACCAAAACCAGTAATTAATTATCATCAATTCATAATATTAATCCAAACTCGCAATGGTCCGCATTTGTGTAACGCTTTTTTCTTGTGCAAATATGAGCGAACCATATCGAAAACTAGAGCAAACGTTGTTATTATCATCAGTATAAATTCGCAAACATCAGCAGCAGGGGAATTATTATGCGCAATACACATCCGTTCACAAACGATGATAACCGTTCGTCATAACTCTTCTCTCCCGCATCATATAATATACAGCTGGATGAGTAGCCCGCAACAAATAAATATCACTTTCCCAACTGCCGACAAATCGCGCGGCTTTGAAAGAGAAAAAACAACATATAACACAGGCGATACTCCTGTGTGTAAAACCATAACGCGCAAAAATACACACAAACTTCCGAAAAATTCCACTCGAGAAGAGATTTGGAGAGAGAGAAAGAGAGAGAGAGCTCGGTTCTTTTGGATGACGGCGGTAGCCAACAAAGCCGTTATTTCGCGTGTAAAATTTCTCGATACAAGCCTCTGCAGCACTGCAGAGTCTCGAAAATAAAAGCCGCAAGTGCTCGGACTGCTGCTGCAGTAGCGGCCGCAATAAAATAAAGCCAGCGAGGCGAAGTAGTGCGTATACTCTCTGCGCTCTGCTGATATCGGCGCGTTTCGAGAGTGGTCAGAGACTTCCAATAAAGCCGAAGGAAAGTGACTCTTTCTCTTCCTCTCTCTCTCGCTTTCGTTCTTTCTACACAGTATATAGCGTGGATATGGGGCCGGCGACGATATCCACACACCGGGAAAAAAGGTCGCCGGGCTATGAACTATATAC
>UCQR01000065.1:27210-37530 GCA_900474235.1 Cecidostiba semifascia
AGCTTACTCGGGGACTTTTCTTCGCATATAATGTGTACTGGGTACTTGTTCGCCTAGCTCTCGACGACGGCGGCGCATCGACAATTTTTCGCCACATATATTCCATAATTCATAATTTCGGAGGGCACGTGTCCCCTGGCGTCCCTCGCTTACTTTTTCTGGCTGTATGAATTTTCCATGCTGTAGTACAGTCCGCCTTCGACAGACGCGTATCGCTAGAATTACTATACTACATATATTTCTGCAGCAAACACTCGATATTTTTTGTATGCACAGAAATCTGGAAAGGCAATAACCGCGACTGCACTCCAAATTCCAGGCTAATTTTTACGACGAAGCGCATAATATCAATCTTCCTCCTCCGGGAATATAAAGCTCGAGCTACACAACAATGATAATAATAATCATCTCGGTATAATTTATTCCGATCAGCACTCTCGGCTCTCCGAACGACTCTTCTCTCTCGCTCTCTCTTCTCCCGTGGTAATTTTTTCCTCCTCTCCTCTGCACACTGCTCTCTCTCTCTCTCTCTCTCTCGTCTCCGAGAGACATTCCTTCAAAGCGACGAAGCGTTTCCCGCCGGGGCTCCACCTGCAGCAGCAGCAGCAGCTATATCGGTGGCTCGCACTTTTTCTCCTTCATCGGCGTTTTCGCGCTTCTTGCGCACGCCGCCGCCGCCGCCGCCGCCGCGAAACGTGAAATCGCGCGTTTTTCAGCGCGCTTCCGTCCGTGTATAAGCGAACGTTGCTGATGCCGCAAGGCCGGAGGTGCGGTTTTAATGTCGCGGCCTTTGATTCTTCGCGCTGCACCAAGAAACTTCTTCTTCTTCTTCTTCTTTCTGAACTTTTTTTCAGAGGGTAGCAATGCTGTATATAAGCTTACTTTAAATTGCCTCTGTATAGTTCTTTTTTATAGACACCGAAGATTCAAAGAAATTGGCGGGTTTTAATCTTGGCAATTATTATAATAATCTCTCGAGAAGCTTAATTTTTTTATACTCCCGGGGTCTATGAAGATTCGTCATTCAGGCTGAAACTACACAATCGAGAGAGTCATCGAGAGCTTGGCTATTATAAAAGAACACAAAAAATAAAAATAAAAACAAATTTAAAATATAAAAGGACAGAACAGAAGGACGCGCTCGCGCGCAAGAGAAAGAAAAAGGGTCGATGACGCTCAACTGGCGTGAATCCGTTACACGCCACTGACGTCGCTGCAGGTCGATAATTAGAGCCGCGCACATAGTGGCAAGCCGTGTACCTGTAAAAGCATCGCTCCCGGATCAAGAGCCGACCGACGAGGCGAGGGAGAGACTGACTGTTGCAACTATATATACCGGCTAACCGATGCAGAAAATCAAGCATCACTCGATGCAGTTGATCGACGACGCGCGTTTATAGGTATATATGTATATGGTATCATAATGCCTCGCACAACCGAATTCCCGATGTTCCGGCCGATCGAGCTGATGATGCGGATTTTTACTTTGGCTTTCCTTTTTTTACAGCTGAATCAGCTGCTACTGAACGGAGGATGCGGTGACGCTGTTTATTGCTGCGGGGACTTGTTTTTAGAGCTTTCGGGCAGAGGAGGTTCGCGGTTTATTGGGTTTTAGGAAGGATGTGTCAATTACGAGGATGAAAACCGGTTTTTAGATTAACTTCTTTTGAATATTATAAGTAAGCGTTTCTTCATATTTTTTAGAGACGACTCGCTTCTTTCTCGTTAAATTTCTGTACGCGAAATACCCGCTTATATTACACATCCCCTTCAATACACTCGTCCATATAATCCCATCCTAACGATACAAACATACGCTCGACGACAATGGCAACATCCAAATCAGCATCGGATTCAATTAGAGCGATTTATGCACGATTGAAAGGCAAGCCTCTTTTTTTTTTTTAAAGGCAAATAAAGAAAGCTGCTGCTACACAGCGAGCGAATAAAAGTATAGTCCTGGCGCGCGCGCACACACACAAAACGTTGTCACATTAATTCAGACGATTTGCGCATGAATCGAATCGCGCTCTCTTATATATACACTCAGCTCGATAAATTATGGACGTCGACGAGGACGAATTTTGCCCGCCGGACAATACCTATATACCTACATACACATACACACGTGCCGCGCCCCTAATATGTACCAACGGCGGCGGCGACGACTGCTAAAAAAGAGAGAAGGTACAGTACGCGCAGCGAGAGAGGGTGCGTACATACGCCGTTGACAAATGCTAGAGAGAAAGAGGAAGAGAAGCCGAACGCCGTGCGGCGTAATAGGGCCGATTGTTCGTTGCCGGGCCAATTTGAGTGGCAGCCCGGCAATTTTCGTCGTCGTCGGGGACCTTTTAGAGGCCCGCCCCTCTCTCTCTCTCCGGAAAAAGGCGAACCCCTTTTTCAGCGCCGCTACACTGGCTTCCATAATCTCTTTTTGCTGCGTCCTTCTCGCTCTCACTCACTCTCTCACTGCGACTGTATTTATATGCTCAGAGTTGTGTATATGTGTGTGTGTGTGTGTCTTGTGTTACTCGCGCGCGATGTTCTCGATGTACCTACGAATACCAGTCTCTCCCTTCCAGTCTATTTCCTCCTTACAAATGTTTCTCTTACTCGCTTTCTTTCGTCTCTGTCTTTGTCGGCCGGGAAAAGAGACAGACAACTTGTCGCTAAAGGAGAAATAAATGTGCGAGTATATATGCCGTATATTCTCTGCGTTGGCATTCCTTTGTAAACTCTGCGCGTTTATCGAAGGGGAGATTATGCGGAATTATCGAAAGGTGGTTAGCTTCGTAAACGTTATTTTTTTTTTGTTGCTTTGTGCGATTGATTTTGCTTGAAATCATCCGGTAAAACTAAAATAGTGATTTATACTACCATCGTAAAGCAGTCAATCGCTGGTATACTTTAAAAGTACTTCCTACCTCTTTCCAAAAAAATTCAAACCAACAACTTTCTCCACCCCAAAAAAAGGGATCAAAATTCACCCCTCAAAAAAACAATTTTTTGTCCCCAAAACACACTGGCAAGCTTCCTTTGTCGCTCACGGTTTCAGCAGTGCAGCAACGAACCTCCGCCACAATAACCCATCGTCGTCGCTCTGCAGCGGTCGATGCCTGCAGCAGCATATCGGCGCCGAAAAAAAAGGGTTGTATATTTTTCCTGCGCCGCGGCCCAGCCGTATGTCGCTCTCAGCCGAGCGAGCAAAAAAAAAAATGCTGTACAGCAGCCGTTGCTGCCGGAAAAAGGTGACGATGGTCGAAAAACTCCGACCCTCGAATTTTCGGTCGTCGCCGGCCACGTGGTTCTCGTTTTTTTTTCGAAGGGAGAGAGAGGGCAAATTAGCGGGTGGTTACTTTTTGTGCGATTTTACGTGTTATTGGGGAGAGGGCACGTTCCGGTGGTAGTAGGCGGTGACAGTTTTTTTTGTGTCTTTTTGAAAAAGACCTTGAAACCATTCGTGTTTGAAGGTTTTTATTTATAATTATTACACTTTTTTCAAATCCAAGGCAACGACAATTTTATAATTCTTGTATATTTAATCTGCTCGAGTATCCAGTTTCACTACTAGATTAAACAAATTAATTCGAAAATTAAACCTGAAGCAGTAATTTATAGGCTCATATCGAGTTATATGGCAAAGGCGATTATTTAGTATAGTACAAGCCTGAGTAATATCACTCGTCAGTATCAAACACGTTTCCTTCAAAAACTTTCGTAATATACCGACCGCAAGGTGTGCCTTTTCCACAATAATCAAAAATTCAAACGATCGTATTATTATTATTCACTTTTCCCACCCATCACACATCAAATTCCATGATTCGGCTCGCGCGCGTTCATCCTCGAGATTACCGACCTTATAATTCTCGTATCGTCGCGCATCTATATACCATATACTACTTCCAAGCTTCATCGCGCGCCGACAAATATAATTTAATACACCCGTGTACACGGCCATTCCCTTTTATAATCCCCGAAAAAAAAGGAGAAATACGAAATGAAATCCCCCCCACCCGGGATTAACGGTACACGCATACACACACATATATACGCACTACTAAAAATTTCAAACTCACGCGGCGAGCTGCCGCTTCGAAAAAAAGATTAAAAAGTGGGAGAGAGAGAGAGATAGATCCATCGTACAAAGGAAAGAGAACTGGTATTATTATTACGAAGCCCGACGACACCGGCGACTAGGACGATGTATTATTCCGATTCCCGCCTATTATATCTACGTGTATCAGGTCGCCCTGGCATTTTTCACCGATGCCCGCGTCGAGTGGAGTGGAAAGATCATTTTGCCTCTTTTTCGTCTTCTGTCCCCGAGGATTATCTCTCGACTCGCTCTTTCTTTCTTTCTCTCTTTCTTTCGCTCGTTCTTGCGCGCGTTCTCTCATACATTTGATATGTGTACTCGTAATGTAACTTTCTGAATAAACTGCATAATGCAGACGATGAAATGGACTATAATTATGATTAATGAATATGTTGGTTATTACATATACCGGTCCCCGGACTTTTCTATGGGCTAACTGTTTTTCTTTTAGAAATCGTTAATTGCCTTTAGGACACATTTCGATTATATTTCGTTCTGAAAAGCTACAGTCTCCATGACGAAAAAAAAAAACCTGTGACTCTTTCACTTTAAATAATATATTCAAGAGCCACTCAAAGTAAACACAAGCAGCCGCAAATAGGAGCGCGATTTAAAGCATTCCTCCGACGACGAAGCTGATGATGATGATGCTGCTGTTGTGACCACCGTCAGCAAGCCAGCTCTGCTTAAATAAATAAATTCGGTTCTTGTCCCCCCCTCGATAAACCATTCCATGCAGATAATCAGCCACGAAGCGTAGGGGCTCGGCTACAACTGTATAATAATATAAAGAGAGAGAAAAAAAAGAAGCAGCGGAGCACACCGCGAGCGAAAGAAGAAGGGACTTGAAAGGGCCCGACCACGTTGCCGCGCGACACATCCATCATATCGGACCCCCCGACCTTTGCACTGTATATACTATATATACACTGGACCCCGACGACTCTACTTCCCATTGAAATTTCGTGCACACAACAGCGGTTGTATAATATAAGTATAAACGTACGTACATATATACGTGTGTAGAGCTTGTCGTCCCCTTCACGCGCGTGTGAGAGAACTGAGCAAATAAAATGTCAACTAGAGGGCTAATGTTCTCGTCACTGCTGTGTATTGCGGTGCGCTCATTTTTGAGCCGAGCTCGTGCAGTGTGTGTGTGTGTGTGTGTGTGTGGAAGCTGTTTATGGAGAGGAACTTTTGATTAGCTTCAATCATCATGGGATTCAATACAAGCCGCCCGGGGGCTTCGAACGATTTTTAACGCGTGTCTTTCACGATGGTTTTCGTTATTATAATATGCGCAGGTCTGTACGCATGTCATTAATAATATTTTCTCGTCGATCCCTCCGTCAATAATTTTTGCCAAAGCACGTGTGCGGTTAAACCTAACGTATTTTTTTGTCTAAAGGAAGAATGTAGAGTATAATACTTTCGCTAAAACAATATCTTCTAATAAATCAGTAAACTGCCAGCCTTTCGAATGTGTTTTCCCCCAAAGCCGAAGGCTTAAAATTTTTTATCATAAAAATACCATACTTCTGCCGCTGTGTGCTGTATATGAAAGGAAAAGTAAAAGTCCCGAACGCTCTCGCGGTAAAACGCATTTTCACGAACAAAAAATAAACAGGAATAAATCTTTTCTCAACCTTTCCCCCGCCGTTTTTTCTTTTATCCGTAAAACTTTCTTCGCGTATAATACATAAGCTTCTTTCGGCTCGCACTTTTTTCACATTAAAGCCAAAGAAGCAAAAGGATTATATCCTCCGCCGGCCGCCAGAGAGAATAGAGAAAAAAAAAAGAAACGAACCGGCTGTAAAAATTTTCCCGATTTTTTCCCACTCAACCCTTGCCCCGCACCTTTTTTTTTTTGTACATATACCCCTCGCGAGGTCCACCGCTTCTTTTTTCCGAAGAAAGTCCGCGCTCGAGCGAAAGAAATCTTCGGAGGCGCTCTTTTCACGTCCATTTTTTTTTCTTCACGCGTGTCGTCGTCGTCCTTTTTCCCTCATGCGCGTAACAGTGTGTATACTCGAGGAAGAAATCACACACAAGACGAGAGCAGAAAGATATACACGCGGGGAAAGTCGAGTGCGCGTTCACGTCAATCACGTTTTTTGAGGTCGATTAGCGAGGCAAACACACTCGACGCTGTCTAATCGTTGCGCTCGTCTCTCGAGGATCTTCTCGAGGATCCGCGCCTTTGGTGGTCCAGGATTCTCTTTTGCTTTTTTCCGCTCGCTCGGAAAAGCCTAGGGTCGTCTCTGATGCTGATGGAGATTATTGTCATTGCGTTGCAGCTTTGTGTATAATGACGGAAGAAAGGGAAGATTTGCTTTCTAGAGCATGATACTTTGGAGGTATTTCGTATAAGAGATGTGTCCGTGTCATTGTGTACTCTTCGCGTGAAAATGACGTGCGTATATAGTTTAGTACGAAAATCCTTCTGGCCACCCGCGCTCTCAAATTGCTTGTAAATCTCGAATTTATTTTCTTTCATTCACACAGGCTTTATAACAGTCCCAAAATGAAAAGCTCGCTGCATTTAATACATCTAAAATCGCTCTGCCACTCGAGAACCTCCACATATTATACATACACGAAGCGGCGCGGAGGTCGACGATCAGAGAGTATAGTGTCGGGCGGATGAAAAGACGCCGGAGAGAAAAAAGGCATCGCAGCCAGATGCGGCGTAAACACACGCAGCGGGATAATGCTCCGGTCGGAACGTGGCTCACGTGCGAAATTTTCGTGAAAACAGTATATAAGAGAGCAAGGCGCGCGCGCGACACCCACGGCGCGACACTGCGGCATTTGTTCGCCAGGTTTCGAGACCGAGAGCGCCGGAACGTGTCGGCGCATCAAGTGCCTTCATAACTCTCTCTCTCTCCGTCTCTCTTCAACTCGTTGAGGTACTGTTCCATAGACGAAGAGAGACAGAGAGTTTCGTGGCTGCTTCCAGTCTATATCTTTCGGTCTCTGTTTTTTAAGGATATATACTGCCGAGATGCTGTGCTCTTGTTCGGGATTTAACTTTTACTTGGATTAAGCGGATACCTGTATTTTATGACGATTTTTAGTAAAAGTACAGGCTGCTTTTAAATTGAATCGTTATTTCCTCACGATTCAATGAATATAAAAGTTACGACTTTATACATGAGAAATCGTGATTCTGCACACCAATTGCGAATATAACGATTCTTAAATCAAACTCTTATTAACAAGTAATCAGAGTTGAAAAACAATCTTCCTTGATGGGAACTCCTATACCTCGGCATATAACTCGCACTCTCTCTCTCTCTTTCTCTCTCCCTTTTACAGCCCAATTTTACGACATTCCAGACGGGACAGTCCCGACAATGTATCGGCCTCCTCCGATGCTTACGCGCAATCTGCCGCCGACCTTCTTCTTCTTCTTCTTCTCCTCTCCTTTTTTTTCGTCGTCGTCCGAGGAGAGTAGACGGGACATAAAGAACGATTTCGTGGGCGGCAGTATATATAGAGAGAGACGAGCATTTGCATAATCGGAGAGTCAGATGGCGAGCATGAATCGGCGGTAGCGGCGTGGATTTTTCTGCATGGAGAATCTGGCCGCACATCTATTCGGCACGAAGCAGTAGCGGCTGCTGCTGCTGTTGTTGTGTCTCGTGTGTATACGATGTGTATAGGTATAAATTGTAGGAGCCAGATTACACGATTTTTTTTCCTGTCTCGGAACTCTAGGACTGCATCAGGCATATTTATTGTGCGCGAAGGGTGATTTGGAAGGGAATTTCAGCTGTGGATGAAAGATTCACGCTGGATTATCTTGCTGAATTTTATTATACACGGCCGGCATCGGATGACGAATGTGTATCTAATCGCGTTGAGTACAGCGAGATGCGTTAAAAAGAATTATAAGTCTCGGCTATAGAATATTATTATATATTCGGCGCATTAATAATTTATCGCATAAATTTGCAATAACTATATTCAACAAATTCACAAGAAAGCCTGAAAATTTGAGTCAGCCATTAGCGTGTCCACCGCACGAGGAGCAACAAAAACTACGATGTGAAACACAACACCATTCGCACGTATTTATAACGCGCCGTGTGTATAACGAAAAAAAAAAGGCAGCAATAAACCAGGTGTAAAAAAACATGCGCTACACATGTACGTTTTCTCGCCTGCTCTCCTCATCTATATATATAAGAGTGTGTGTGTGTGTATATATATCCGCGATGGAAATTCAAATTCGGTAAACCGATATCGCACGCGACACGAAATCGTTTAAGATGAAGATAAAACGCGACCGGCTCATAAATAAACGACTCATTAAAGACGCAAAACTGTGAGAGAAGAGGTATAGAGGAAGAGCGAGAGTGAAAAAACGATCGGTTGGCCAGCCCCGCCGCGATCAAATTACCGATTCTTCTTCTTCTTCTTCTTCTTCTTCTTCTTCTTCCCCGTATAATACCACTAAACGATACGAGGACGCACAGCACGTGTTACGGCGTAAAACTCTGCATGGACATACACACACACACGGGCAGGTTTTTCCTCTAACTCGTCGCTCTCCAGGTATACAATATATAGGTGCGGAGCGAACGAGGGGCGAGAAAAAGATGATCACCGATAGGTCATTTCACCTGGTGCGTAGATAAATTTTCTAGTTTCTGGTCAGCGAGGCGTGAGAAAAAGGTGTGCGCGCGGCGAAAGTGTCTAAAGGAAAACGAGCTCGAGCGAGATCGTGTATATAAATAAATACGAGAGAGCGCGAAAGATATAGGTTGATGGCGATCGATTTAATTTATTTAATATAATCGAGCCAAACAAAAATAGCGTTTCTAATCTTCATACATCAGCATGATTACAGTTCCTGTCACTCGGGCTAATAAATATCATAGGCTCCGCCGACTAGAAAACGTCCGTCATTACACATTCTGGCTCTCTCGAGAGCGGCGAAGCACAAGCAAAAAAGCTTCTCAAAACCATCAGAAGTCCAGCAACAACAAATTACAAGCCACCGCGGCAGCTCCTCTTCCCTTTTATACCCGGGAAAATATACAACATCGAGGCACGATAATTCAGCGTTCGCTCTCATAATAGTATCCGCGAACACTATAGAGAGAGAGAGAGAGAGAGAGAGAGAGAGAGAGAGAGAGAGAGAGAGAGAAAGAAGCGCGCAGAAGAAGAAGAATAAGAACGAAGGCGACCGTCCAGCAATACTCTCTCTCTCTCGGTAGAGCAGCAGCAGTATACAGCGGAATGAAGGCCTCGGCCTCGCTGCGATCGAACGAGTATACGCGCGAGCGAGCGGCAGTAACCTTACCAGTTTTTCGTTACCGGACACTTTACCTCGACTATCTGGTGGTCCGTATCTGTATAGCTTACGGCCACTCGCGCGAGCGGCATAGAGAGAGGAGGCTGTGTGTGCGCCGTTGGTGGCCGTCTGGCGCCCCTTTTCTCGCTTCTTTTCCGACTCTCTGATGGGCGTTGTATAGTCGTGCGGCTAGTCTTGTGGCCCGTGGCCGCGGTAGTTACTAACACACACAGGGTATAAGTCGAGCGGCTCTTTGGGAGAAGTGATGTATTTTGGAGAAACACGCCGGTTTCTGGAGAGCATAAAGTGCGGGGGGGTCCTGTCCGGCCTCTTGTGTTTTGGACGAGTGGCTTTTTTTTTTAAACCAGAGTGTGGTTCGTTTGTAGCAAAGACCAGAAGTGACTCTTGGCATGTTTCATTGGAATTGGGTTCTGCATAACCGAAGAAGATAGTGACATATAGCTCGATATTAAATGTCGACAATACCAAATGATTGGTCGATTGACTATATTATAAAACAGAGTTTGAAAAAAATTATCTTAAATCTTACACAAGCCGAGAAAATTCTTATTGGATTCTATACGAATACGAACAGCTGCGTGTCTGATGAGACTACAGAAAGCCAAACCCCCAAGTCGCACTTCTAACCCCGTATATACCTCAAGATCGCTCTTAGAATCTATCCTCTATACTTGAGATTTCTGGTATATTAGGGCTGCCTACCGCCGTTGCCACGCTTCCCTGGATTTTATTGTTTTCCCTTCTGCGAAGTAGCCGCCGCCACTGCTGCTGTCGATGGCCGGCGACCGCAAAATTGAAAAATATCTCCCGAGCGCGCGGTAGGTTTTCTACACAGCGCGTCTACATGGCTTTCGAAAATTGATTTCGCCTGCGTTTTTACGCTCGTAAGGGGCCTTTT